>PVJC01037150.1:0-17352 GCA_004026665.1 Murina feae | reverse complement strand
TATTTGCAACAAATGTCTCAATCTTAGGAGCTGATGCAAACAGCAGCCTGGGCCTGACTTCTAATTAAACATTGTCTCATTATAGAAGCCAGAGCTGAAGCAGAAACGAGGCTTCGTTACTAGGCCCCAGCTTAAAGGAAAAGTGTATCAATTATAGACGATAAACAAACCCCAGAAACCTGCTTCCAGCCAGCCTTGCTGGGACATTGAATCAATGGGAGCTGTGGGCAGCCTGAAAGTCTGAAAATAGCCATCAGCCCATCACCCAGGCTGGCCACACCCCAATGGGGTGAGGATCCACACTGGGGGGGCTTGGCCAGCCTGCAAACAGCCATCAGCCCCTCACCCAGGCTGACCAGGCACACTAGCAGGTGGACATCCCCAGAGGAGTCCCAGACTGCGAAAGGGCACAGGTCGGGCTGATGGACCTCCTGAATGCACAAATTTTTGTGCACTGGGCCCCTAGTAAATAAATAAAATAAAATGTTACCATATCATTATGAGCTTTGGGGAATAATAATCTATACTTTGTAAATCTTTTATTAATACTGATGTTTTTTGGTTTTATGTAACAAAAAGTTACTACCCACTAAAGTCTAAGCAGAACAAACTTTGTTACTTAACATGTCCATGACCTTTAAGAGGATTAGACATTTATGTATGATACCTTTCCTATAACATGACATTTTAAGCACTTTATAGTCTGCTGAGCAACCCTTCTAAATAGGTGAAAAATGCACACACTTAAGCCAGTTACCTAATGGTAATAAATTTAATTAAGCCAACACCCTATACTACTGGGTTGTGACTGTATCTTGCTTATAAACTATCCCTAGTCCTGAGCAACATTTCTCACAAATGTGTGCCATTAAGTTTGAGGGGAAGGAGCAGGCAAGAATATTTAGATAGCTCAGCCAAAATCTGTAACTATTCTGTGCCTACTATTTGCAGGACTCTATTATCACTACCATTAAACTTGTAAATATGGTTGGTCAAAGGTAGCATCTTTAAACTTCAAAGTTAATATAAAGTAGATGGTAGCAAGAAATTCCACTCCTAGAATATCGACTACAAATAAGAAAAAAAAAAAAAAAAAAACGCAAACTGGAACCAGGACAAGAGCTTCCAAGGCAATAGTGAGGTGAGGCCTGAGTTTTCCCTTTACAAAGTACTTCCTTTCTACAAATTCTCTGAGAAATGATCACTAATTTATCTCTGCTTTCATAATTAACATTGTTGCCTTGCCTTGTGTTTGTGGCAGCAATTTTAATCAAATGTGTGTGTGTGTGTTTTACCTACAATCAGAGACAAGATGTTGGCTTGTTTGGCCATTATTATAGTCAAATAGTCATCTAACTAAAGAATCTTTAATTTTTTTGTAATTTTTGAGAAATATCACATTTTGCATATCTGGAAATGACTATTCTTCAACACAGTTTGTATCCCTTCCTTGTTTATATATAAAAAGTTAAATCTATTATCCAAAATTGACATTCAAAATAGCTCTCATTCATTAGGCAGAAGAGTGGATATGGGCTATGCACATATCTTAAATATCTTATCAACTCACTATTGTCACAAAGAGAAAACCTCTGCCCATTTTTCTACCATTATTCTGACCCCAAACTCAAGTTGGCTTGGGAGGCTCCTGATATTGGCTTTTTAAAGGCAACCAGAGGATGGCTCTTATTACTCTCATCAGTTTGCAGATTACATTTTCATGATGTCGTGTTATTTTATTATGAATTTTTCATTATTCCTCTGTGAGAATTTAAAAAATGTGTTAATGTGTATATATATATATATATATATATATATATATATATATATGCATGACATTGAGCCAATTCTAAAAAGATATCTCAAAACACACTTGCAAACAGTTAAAATAAAACTAAGAAGCTCTAAAGACTTGTGATTTAGTAAGTGCAAAAAATTGTGAACTGGCACATCACAGTTCATGGTTAGAAAATGTCATCTTATTGTTGAGCATAATCCTGTCAAAGATTTAACAGTAGTTTAGAAGCTAGTTTCTGCCTTTCCTCTCTCCTCCAAACTTTGAACCCAACAGGGTTTTGGATTTTACTGAGTGTTACTCAAATGTTATTGTAAATTGCAAGTTGTACAAAACTGAGAATGAATATATACACAAAGGAGTGAAATTGTGTTTTCTTCTTTTCTACCTTGACATGTCTTTTGCCAAAAGAACTGATTCTTTAATTCTAATGCTCTTACCTTTTCTCCAGTTGATTAAAATTTATTATTTGAATTTCAGGCATACTTAGCATAGTTTCACACTAATAAAATCAAACAACTAACCTCCAAAATAATGCAGTTAGGAAGATTGCAATTCCAAAGTAACTCCTTTGGAATTGCAATGAAAACAAACAGAAGAGGTCCTCTGAGGAGGTAATATTGTGTAGTGGTTACAAGACAGTATCACTTCATTTAATATTTACATAAAGTTTACAGCACAATGCCTGGCACATAGTAAGAGATTAATAAACAGTAGTTATTCATACAATTTCTCAAAATAAAGTAGCTTACCTTTAGTAACTTTTAACACTGCTTTCTAAATATGAAACAGACACAGTGTTAATGTAAATCTTTCCTTGCCCTGAGCTCTGTGATTCTCTATTTAGGTTCCTACATTTTCCACCACATCAAAGACACATGAGTAAAAGTTTTAGTGATGGCATTAAGATTCATGTGGGTGAAGACTTATGTACAGAAAGGGTCTACTACTATGAAGTGCAATGCTAGGAAAATATTTGCACAAAAAGAAATATTTCAAGACAATTTGAAATGATGAAAGTACTATGTCAAATGAATCAAACTTGAAGGAAAAAAGGAACAATTTTCACATAATGATGAAGGGATTATAATCCTCTATTAGAAAATATGTGCAAAGCACTAAACATATTAAATCAGTTGTTTGGAAATTCTAACAGGGGAGCTCAGTACTTCAATATCCTTGGCTAAATAAAATCCTTCTACTTGGAAAACTTAGTTTTAGAAGGGGCACACATAGAGAGGTGAGGCACGAAAATAGTACTTATTTGGCCGGCTACAGCAGTTAAATAACCTAAGGATCAATGGAATGACATTGACATGACAGCTAGATTTTCCTCTTATCTAGTTAAGCTTGATTTTTTTTCTTTTAAAAAATGCTTTTTTTTATTGATTTCGGAGAGAAGAAGGGAGAGGGAGAGATAGAAAAATCAATATGAGAATCACTGATCTGCTGCCCCCTGAATGCCCTCTACTGGGGATGGAGCCTGCAACCTGGACTTGAGCCCTAACTGGGAGTTGAATCATGCTCAACCACTGAACGACACTGGCCGGGCTTGATTTTTTTTAAATTACAGTTTACTTTCAATATTATTTTGTATTGGTTTCCAGTGTATAGCATACTGGTTGGTTATACCATCATATAATTTACAAAATGTTTCTCCTGATATTTCCAGTACCCACCTGGCCTCATACATAGTTATCACAATATTATTGACTATGTTCCCTATGCTATACTTTATATCCTATGGCTATTTTTGTAACTGCCAATTAGTACTTCTTTATCTCTTCATTTTTTTCACCCAGTTCCCCAAGCCCCTTCCTTTTGGCAACCACCAAACAAAATTGCAACAGACATGTATTTGATTCGTGTTTGATGAGTATATAGATGGTCCATAAGGGAGAAATGGATGAATGAAATATAAAATCAGAAGTATTCATGATTACTCTAGAATCATGAATCAGGTTTGCTTAATTAGACCTTTGTTTCCTATGGGCCTGTTGCTAAGAATCTGTCTGCCAAGATCTAGAAATCAAGGTAGAACTTAAATATCAGTTTCCAACTCTACAAGGAGTTCAGGTAAATTGCAATAATTACTGGTCCAAACTTAGGGAAATAGGTAAAAGGGATTACTATGATATTGTTGAGGTAATGTTGCCTATGCTCTTTTATGCATTTTTCTTAATCTTTTTTTTTATTCTTAATCATTCCTAGTTAGCTGCTTTAAGAGAGAAAACTGCACACAAAAAAAGATTTTTTTTTCCAGAATCAGCTAGTATCTGGGGTCACTTCTAACCAGGTAGATGACTTCTTTCAATTTAACAAGTACCTAATGAGCAACTATAGGGTGTTCAATAAATATTGTGCTAGATACTATGGAACATATCAAAAATATGATTCATTCTTTTACTCTTAAGTTTGCTTATATATTTTTAGGTTGGGAGAGGATGCTGGGAGAATAAGATTTACATGTGTAAAATAATATGAAAAAATTCAAGATAACTGAGCACAAAGAGCTAAATTGAATGATCTTGTTGGCTAGAATAGTTTCAGTTTTCATGGTGGTAGTAGATCTTGAGATGGATTTCAAAGGATGGGCAATATTTGGATACGCAGCAATTGTTGAAGAGTATTCGAAGTAGCAAAAATGTGAGTAAAGTGTAGAGGCCAGAATAATGTGATGGAAAGTGTAATCTACTATTGCTGGAACAGAGAACATGTTGGGAAATATAAAGTATTATTATGGTCATATAAACATTTAAAGCTTTCATATCAAATACATACAACTTATTCATTCTATGGCATTTTAATATACTGTGCAATGAAGCCTACTCTGTTTAGGAAACAATCCTTACCTCTCTAAGAAAGCAACTTGAAAGGGTACATGGACAAGATAACATTGTAATGTAGTCATTCAGACTTTTAAAAATGTGAAAAATATGTATCTTAATAAAAACATGATCACACTATACAGCATATTTAGTATGGCTTTTTCCTATTTATCTTTATTTTATAAATGGATTATAATATCACCGACATAATTATGAAAGCCTATCTTTGTTTATTTTGCAATTCTCCCATTTGCCTCAGCATGCATGATTTTTTTAGGGTCTGCATCCAGAGGATGGGTTGAAAAGGAAATATAATTGGTCAAATTTGGAGTATATTTATTAAACATATACTTAGGAATATGTGTGTTTATAGGGCACCTTTGGTCCCACATGCAATATCAAAGATAGTCTGAAATGCAGCTTAAGTTATTAACATCCAAGTAGTGTTATTTTGGAGATCAGAGGAAAGGTGGATAAAAAGGTAGAAAATATTGGGACCAAACTACATGAAGTTATTAGAATAGATCTTATTTAGGATATTACTCAGAGTACTTTGTGTTTAGGATCTCAAAAGTCTCCTGGGTCTAAGAATTTTCTACATTTGGCCCTATATTACTCTTTTCAATGTCAAATTGATGAATATTCAATCCAAATAATAAATTCCAGGGGTGGAGGTTAATGGGGGAAAAAGGAGACATATGTACTACTATTTGTAATGCCTTAAACAATAAATTTTTAAATAAGTTTTTAAAAATATAAAAAAGCAATACATAAAAACACAAAACATTAAGAAGGTTTATTTAATCTAACTTTAAGATATACTAATAAATCAAACTTTCACTGAAAAGATGAAATTAATTCTTCTATAGTCAGTATAATTCAAGTAATTCACATTTTCTTTTCCAAAACAGGACAGATGGATAAGCCATGTGGTGATGATGCACAATTCAGAGATTTTCTTTTACTTGTTTTACTTAAGCATCTATGTCCCAGAATTTTTATATAAATTATTCAAGTTTTGCATTTATTAGGTCACTTAGACTTGTATGAAATGAAATTTAAAATGTTATCACAATATTGCTTTACTTTAAATTCATCCCATATTGAAAAATGTATACCCCATGTGCAAAAAATAAAAACTGTGGCTTGATTCATGAGATGACTTTGTAATTAGTTACTTGTATCAATCATTATTTCACGTTTTTCATTTCATATCAAAACATCTGTGAATTTAGAAATACTTAATATTATTTATAATTGAGGTTGATGTTTTCTTCAGGTGATAATTCAGGATGATGGCCCTGAAAAATTGGATCCCAAATATTTTGGAGAGTTACTTGCTGATCTAAACCGCAAAAATGCAGATCTATATCACTGCCTGTTAGAACATTTGCAGAGAATTGGAGGAAGGTATGGTTAATATATTATTTGCCTTGATAGTGTACCTAATCAAACATTTATAATACTGTAGTATTTCTAACAGACTATTTTTAGAGCCCTTTTAGGTCCATAGCAAAACTCTAGTACTTGTAATGGAGAAACAACACAATTATATATGCAGATATAGCAACTGTTTTATTTTTAGAGTTAATGTACTTTATGAAAATCATCAAAGAGATCACACCAGCCCTTCTAAGATCAATAAAAAAAATTCTATATACATTCTTTGTAATGTATTTTGATGGCAAATGCAGCCTCTTGGGCAAGGAGCTCAAAAATGCATGATAAACTATAACTTATTTTAAGATATTACATTGATGGTACAAGATAGAATCCTACTGCCACCACATGATTTCCATCTTCAAGCTAAGCCTTCATTACTCTTTATACAAATCAATACCTTCCCTGATTACCCAAACAACTGTTTCACAGATTCATCCATTTGTATAAGTCACTACCTCAAAACCTTTCCCCTCACTCTGAGAAGTTAATTATTTATTGTCTACTTTGTGCTTTTTAAATATTATCTAATTGACACAGTTACCTTAGAAAATTTCAAATGAAGACTCAAAGAGAAAGTTATTGACTTAAGGTCACATACCTTCTAAGTGCTTGAGATGAATTAAAACATTTTGAGTAGCCCTGACTGGTTTGGCCCAGTGAATAGAGCGTTGGCCTGCGGACTGAAAGGTCCCAGGTTCAATTCCTGTCAAGGGCATGTACCTTGGTTGCGGGCACATCCCCAGTAGGAGGTGTGCAGGAGGCAGCTGATCAATGTTTCTTTCTCATCGATGTTTCTAACTCTCTATCCCTTTCCCTTCCTCTCTGTAAAAAATCAATAAAATATATTTTAAAAAATTATACCTATATTTTTGTCAGAATGGCCCCACAGAATTTTAGTAATTAGTTTATGTGTGCAATGAGATTAAAAAGATTGAAAATCATTGACCTAGGGCTACAAAAGTGGAAAAATCTGGGACTAGCACCTATACTCTGAGAGACTTTTTCTGTGGGCAAACCACTTACCTTTTCATTACTAGATACGTATTCCAAAATGTTTAAAATATTGCTGACAATTTTAAGAAATTATCAAAAATTTAAATCATCAAATTTCAAAGGTCACAAGATTTAGACTAATTTTATATTGTGCAAATTTTGCTTTGAAACAATTATGTTTGTATAAAGTACAAGATAATATTTGTGTTTTTGTATTGCCCCAAAAGAATTCAGAGCATGTGGTCTTGACAAAGTCTTTACTAAATAAAGATTTACAGAATTAGAGTTCAATATATTCTAAATTTATTAATCTCAAACTAAATAGAAGTAGAAGAAGTAGCTATACAAGGAAAGTTCAATTATTTCATAATAATCATCCAAGTAAATTTTAATCTTAGGGCTTTAAAGAACTTTCTCTCATGTGGGGGTTTTGATAAATATACATGGATGATCTAAATGTGTAATTAAAGACTGAAAAGCTTTGAATTTAACTTCTAGAGTAGCTAACAAAAACAAAATTTAAAGCTAGCATCTGCAACATTAGTAAACGCTCCAGGATGGAGAGGTGTTTATATGTTTCTGTTTGTCATAATAAGGTTGTGAGTTTCTTTCTCTTCGTTCTTTCCCTCTTTCCTTTCTTTCTCTTTTTTTTTGTTTGTTTTGCTTTTCCGTGTTACATTTCTTTCTACTTAGGAGCTGAGATGGTATAAAGTGTCACTCTGTTTCTCACGCAATGTAATTCTAGACACCAACTCCCAGTGCTGAATAGAGATGTAATCCACAATGACCTTTCCACCTTCCTGCTCTGCTCTTTTTCCATTTTCTCCCTCCCTCCCCTTTTGTCTCCACTTTTCTTTCCAAATTACAATTCAGCAAGGGGTGTAATCCTTGGTCAAAATTTGACCCAAAGCCCTAACCGTTTGGCTCAGTGGATAGAGCATAAGCCTGCGGACTGAATGGTCCCAGGTTCAATTCCGGTCAATGGGCACGTACCTTGGTTGCGGGCATATCCCCAGTAGATGGTGTGCAGGAGGCAGCTGATCAATGATTCTCTCTCATCGATGTTTCTAACTCTCTGTCCCTCTCCTTTCCTTTCTGTAAAAATATCAATAAACAATATATTTTTAAAAATTTGACCCAAAATTCCAGGGTCAAAATTAAGGAAAGCTGTCTCATTAAACCATTCTGGTTACTGTTTAATATTCCAGTGCTTCTTGTTTTATTTCTTTGTATATTTTATTATTTGTAGAAAAAAGTAAGGGCTTAAAGACCTGTTTACTAGGTTGGCATTAGAATTAGAATTTTAATAAAGTGATGATTCCAGTTGTCAGTAGTGCAAGACTACTAAAACTACATTGTGATTCATATTTTAACTTGTTTTACCTTCCAATATATGCTTGTGATTACTTTAGTAAAATATTAAATAAGTAGAAGGTACTTCATTTTGTTTTGCTATGGCCTCCCCACAATTTCTATTTTGGGGGACAGCACAGAAATACCACATACATACATATATACATACATGCATATGATTGCACATATGCAGTCATGAATTGGGAAATGGAATCTTCAGTTCTTCTCCACATTAGCTTGTATATTTTTATAAACACATGCAAGAGGTTTTGCCCAGTGAATGACCCATTTATTTCAATTAGCAATACATTACTCATAAGCACTTACTTAGAAGGTAAATGTAGGAAATATAAGAGCTATTGTACTAGCTTAATATCTCTAAATCACTTTTCTGTTTTACTGAGGATATGTCAATCATATATCTATGATTTTCTAAGACTGTCTTACTTAAGATATTCTATCTTGCTGTCAAACATGTGTAATGCTTTTGTTTGTTTGAGAAGTATGCTCACTAATGTATTTTGGGTCCAATTCTTCCACTAAGTGCAGAGGGAGCAAGTAGGCAAAAATAAAGGCCTGTCTGTTGCCACTGACAACATTAGAACTGTATCCTTCCCAGCTTTCACCACTCCCCAAAGAAGCAAGTGCCAGACGGATATAATCACTAGCAATTCTCTTCCAGCTTTTGCTTTCCTAATAAGGCTTTAAAAAGGGGTTGAGTAAAAGGGGACAATGGGGGACATCTGTAATAGTGTCAGTAAGTTTAAAAAGGGATCCTCCAACCCTTATTTTGATGCTGGCAATTATATTATTATACTAAAATTTTGGTCATGTTGCTTACAGCCTGTCCCTATGCAAATATTCAAATACCCTTTAAACTCCGTCTCTGACATTTATACTGTAGTGTATATTGAATGAATTTCTCAATCTTGTTTTGCAAGTTTGGATTTTGATCAATTTTGAAATCACTGGAATCAGCATTGAAAAGGAGCAATACAAAGAGAAAGGGGGTGTATAAATAGAGAGCAACTATTATCATTATTCACTCAGGCAGTATTTATTGCCAAGCCCTGATGACTTCGACATCCAGCCTCAAATAGGCTGGTGTTAATGGATGGTACTAACCAATTCTGCATATTCTATCAGCTTGTTATTTGGGTATTGTTTATTTTTAACAGATTAGCTAGTTACAAGAACGTTATCTTTACATTTTTGAAGTGACATTTCAGTTATTTTTTAAAAATTTTATGTGTACTATAAATTGAATTGGTGTTATTATGATATATTGAAAAGTGAGATAAAGTAATTAAAAGATTAGCATTTCTGTATGATCATGTGTATATTTCCCTAAGGTTGTTCATCAATTTTTCATTCTTGCAGCAAACAAGACTTTGAGTCCACAGATGAGGTAAGTGTAAAGAGAGTTAAAAATCAAGCATGGAACAAGAAACAATGATCATTTTGCTTTTAACATGATATAGCCATTTATATCTTTGTAATGGCTATAAAAGCAATAATCTGAAAGCAGTCACACACAAAATGTTTTATCAGCTGTCACTTTATGATTTAATTTGTCTTTGCTTATCAGGATATTTAAAATTTAATTAACCACATATTCTCTGCTTTATAAAACTAAAATCTACATTAACTAAATAAATAGAAAATTTAGTTTTAATGTACTTTGAAACCTTGTATGTCCTGTGACAAATAGCAGCTCAAAGCATTTTTTCAAATATTAATTCTATTATATATTCACATTTTGTTAATAATTACTTTTAATGGAATAAGTCATAAAATAGAGAGAGAATATATTTCAATGTAACAAAGTACAATGGCCTCCTTTGTGCTAATTTTTATCTTTGTTTCTAATTTATTGATATACTGGTTTTATTGGATTTATTTCATTTTTTTCAGTAAGCTCTAAATTGTGTTTAAAAATATTGACTTCAATACAGCCTCTCACTTAAAATTAGTTGAAGATTCTCAGTGTTGCTGTGGCAACATCATCTTTCAAAAATCACCATAGTTCTTAGTAAATTTTCACAAACCCTTAATACTATTTTATTTCTCCAAATTTTCATTGTTTAAAATTACTCTCTAAAATGTCATATCTAACACACAACAAAAATTCCAGAGGTTTTTGAGAGCTACACTGAAATAAAGTGTTTAATGGGATTTAAGAGGCCATCACTTTATTCTGATTTTTAAATGTTTTATTTTTTAAAACCTCACCCTAGGACATGTTTCTACTGATTTGAGAGAGAGAGGGAGGAGAAAGAGAGAGAGAGAGAGAGAGAGAGAGAGAGAGAGAGAGAGAGAGAGAGAGAGAGATGAAAGAGAAACATAAATAGATTCCATATGTGCCCCAACCAGGATTGCACCTGCAAACTTTTGGTGTACAGGACAATGCTCCAACCAACTGAGACCAGGGCCATCCTCTTGTTTTTCAATTGCTCTTTTGAAAAAAATAAAAATGGAACATTTGGTTACCCAAAGCTTTCCCCTACAGTGCCTAAAATTGAGGGTTTTTCCCATGGTGTGTGTAGTATAATCTATTTTTAAAATATTTTATTGATTTCAGAGAGGAAGGGAGAGGGAAAGAGAGATAGAAACATCAATGATGGGAGAAAATCATTGATCAGCTGCCTCCTGCACGCCCCCTACTGGGATCCAGCCCACAACCGGGACATGTGCCTTTGACTGCAATTGATCCTGGGACCTTTCAGTCCGCAGGCCAATGCTCTATCCACAGAGCCAAACCAGCCAGAGCTAATTTTTAAAAGTAAGAACTGATAAGGCTAGAAATGAAATTTGTAGCAACTATTACATGAAAAGTGAAATAAGTTTTTGATGTCTCTAAAAATAAGCTCAATGCATAAGTCTGTGGACTGCTGACCCTAAGATTAAAATAATAACGTGTAACTGTGCAATGGATTACATTCTCTTTTCTTACAGTCAGAAGACATTGAATCCTTGATTCCTAAAGGATTGTCAGAGTTTACAAAACAGCAAATTCGCTATATTTTGCAGGTGAGATGGTGTGAAGAGCGGGTGTGAGAACAATACTAACAAACCTGTAGGTTACAATGGTTCCCTCAATTAAGAACAGAAATTTTCAAATAAAAATTCTAAAGGATTACATTATAGTTTGGTCAGATCACAAACACCAGTAGAGTATGACTAACATACAGGCAAGCATTCAAGAAGTACAGGGTGAGGCAAAAGTAGGTTTACAGTTGTGAGTATGTGAAACACAGAGTTTATTCTTATACTATTATTATTTATTTATTATTGTATTATTTTCCATACAAACAACTGTAAACTTACTTTTGCCCCATCCTGTATTACTCCTCAATGTGAAATGCCCTCACTCCCTCCTCACTGCTGTAGCAAAACCTGACATACCTATTGCCCTCTTCTTCATGCTACCATCTACCCCTTTCCACCATATTCTGCCAGTGAGAGGTGGAAAAGCAAGTGCCATGCTTTTCTTAAATTGTGGGAGGCTGGAGACCACTGGAGCAATAAATTCCAATATAATGAAGGGAGAGATAGACCAAGATAGGTGCTGTGGGAATATAACTGAAAAGAATGCCCGTGTTTACAAAAATGGGTTCTGAAGACAATATCTAAAATTGATAGTTGGTCTCAAACTTTTGTTTCTCTAAATTTTGGGCCTGGTGTTATGTTTGTAAAAATTAAATGCAATATTATTTTTAGTGGTATGCATTCCATATAATAAAGAGAGAGTAACACGGGGAACACATATGCTCTGCAGAACCTGAATCTTGGAGACATTCCTAATATTATCTCTGGAGATGGGATGCTCATCTAAAGTGCATTCATAATTTATTTCTGCAAAAACAGAACACACAAAAAAACAAACTTCTTTTATAAATTTTTGCATCTAAGATCATGAGACACATAGGTCTGTAATTTTCCTTTCCTGTATTATCTTTAGTTTTGTCATCAGGATAATAATAAAACTAGATTCATAAAATGAAATAAGGAAGGATTCTTCCTTTTCTATTTTCTGGAAGATAGTTATAGACTTGGTATCAAGTCTTCTTCTATTTATTTATTTTTTATTTATTGTTGAAAATATTACAGATGTCCCATTTATTTGTTTTTCCCATTGACTCCCTCCACCCCACACCTGCCCCTCCCAGGCTTTAACCACTCTATTGTCTGTGTCCATTTATGCATATAAGTTCTCCAGTAAGTCACTCCCCATCCCCCAACTCCACCTTCCCTCTGAAGTTCACCAGTCTGTTCCATGCCTCTATGACTCTGGGTCTATTTTTGATCATCAGTTTATTTGGTTTATTAGATTTCATATATGAGTGAGATCATGTAACACTTATCTTTCTCTGACTGGCTTATATCACTTAGCATAATACTCTCCAGGTCCATCCATGCTGTTGCAAATGGTAAGAATTTCTTCTTTTTTACAGCAGCATAGTATTCCATTGTGCAGATATACCCCAGTTCTTTCTTTTTGTAACTGTATAGTATTCCATTGTGTAGATGTTTCACAGCTTTTTTACCCACTCATCTGCTGATGGGCACTTAGGCTGTTTCCAGATCCTAGTTGTTGTAAATTGTGCTGCTATGAGCATAGGGGTGCACATATTCTTTCTTTTTTATTCTTTATTGATAAAGTGTTACATATATCTTTTTCCCCCAGTGACCTCTACCCAGCCATGCCCACCCTCCTGCACACTCCCTCACCTCCTTACTGTCTGTGTCCATTGGTTAAGCTTATATGGATGCATACAAGTCCTTTGGTTGATCTCGTACTCGTCCCCGTCCCCTGCCTTCCCTCTGAGGTTTGAGAGTCTGTTTGGTGCTTCTCTGTCTCTGTATCTGTTTTTGTTCATCAGTTTATGTTGTTCATTATATTCCACAAATGAGTGAGAACATGTGATAGTTATCTTTCTCCAACTGGCTTATTTCCCTTAGCATAACGCTCTCCAGCTCCATCCATGCTGTTGTGAATGGTAAGAACTCCTTCTTTTCTTACAGCAGCATAGTATTCCATTGTGTAGATGTACCACTGTTTTCTAATCCATTCATCTGCTGATGGGCACTTAGGCTGTTTCCAAATCTTAGCTATGGTAAATTGTGCTGCTATGAACATAGGGATGCATATATCCTTTCTGATTGGTGTTTCTGGTTTCTTGGGATACATTCTGAGAAGTGGGATCACTGGGTCAAATGGGAGTTCCATTTTTAATTTTTTGAGGAAACTCTATACTGTCTTTCACAGTGACTACAGCAGTCTGCATTCCCACCAGCAGTGTAAAAGGGTTGCCACCATCCTCACCAACACTTGTCATTTGTTGATTTGTTGATGATAGCCATTCTGATAGGTGATACCGCATTGTTATTTTAATTTGCATCTCCCAGATAATTAGTGACTTTGAGCATTTTTTCATATGTCTCTTGGACTTCTGTATGTCCACTTTGGAGAAGAGTCTATTTAGATCCTTTGACTATTTTTGATTGGATTGTTTATCTTCTTTTTTAAACGTTGTGTGAGTTCCTTATATATTTTGGAAATTAGCTCCTTATACCAGATACTAGTATGTCATTGGCAAATATGTCCTTCCATGCAGTGGCTCTCTTTTCACTTTGCTGATGGTTTCTTTTGCTGTGCAGAAGCTTTTTATTTTTATTTTTTTAAATTTCTTTATTGGTCAAGTTATTACAATTATGTCCTTTGTTTATTTTCTCCTTAGTTTCCATTGCCTTAGGAGCTGTATTGGTAAAGCTAGTGCTACGACATATATCTGCTATTTTGCTGCCTAGGGCTTCTTCTAAGATTTTTACTATTTCACAACTTACATTTAAGTATTTTATCTATTTTGACTTTATTCTCGTGTATGGTGTAAATTGGTGGTCTGGTTTCATTTTTTGTATTTACCTGTCCAATTTTCCCAACACCATTTATTGAAGAGACTGTCTGGACTCCATTGTATGCTCTTGCCTCCTTTGTCAAATATTAATTGAACATAATGGTTTGGGTCAATTTCTTGGTTCTTTCTTTGTTCAAACACTTGGTAGAATCCTTCAGTAAAATATCTGGACCCAAATATTTGTTTGGCAGGAGTTTTTAAAACTGGAAATGCAATGTCTTAATAGTTATAGGTCTATTCAAATGCTCTGTTTCATATTGGTTGAGTAGTATGATTGTCAAGGAAATAGTCTATTTCATCTAAATTGTCAAATTTATATTATTATAGTTGTTCACTGTATTCCCTTATTATCCTCTTGATGTCTGCAGGGTCTGTATTACTATCCCTTATTTCATTGCTGATACTAGTAATTTGTGTCTTTTCCCTTTTTTCTTTGTCAGTCTTGCTGGAAGTTTATCATGCTTATTGATTTTTTTTTCCCCAAATAGCTAAGTTTTAGTTTTATTGATCTCTTCTACTATTTTCCTATTTATGCTTCAATTTATTTTTGCTCTTGTCTGTATTATTTACTTCCTTTGCTTGCTTTTGCTTTATTTTGCTCTTTTGTGTCCAATATCTTGATATAGGAAGTTAAATTATTGATTTGAGACATTTCCCATGTTCTTTTAAAAAAATATTGGGGTGACATTGGTTAATAGAATCATATAGGTTTCAGGTGTAGATTTCTATGACACAAGATCTACATATTGTTCTGTGCCCACCACCCAAAGTCCAATCATCTTCCATCACCATATATTTGACCCCCTTTACCCCTCACCCATTTCCCTCTGGCAAGCATTTAGTGCTATAAATATCCTGTCGTTATGGCTTTAGCTGTGTGCCACAAATTATGACATATAATTTCATTTTCTTTCAATATATTTTATTGGGGTGACATTGATTAATAAAATGATATAGCTTTCAAGATTTTAAGTTTACCTTTCATTTTAAGAAATCTGAACTATTTATCTGGGCTTGGATTTCTTTGGATTTATTGTATTTGGACTTTTCTCAGCTTCTTGAATATGTATGTTTTTGGCTTTTGCTAACTTTGGGAGGTTTTCAGTCATTATTTCTTCAAATATGTTTTCAGCTGCACCCTTTATTCTTTCTTCCTAGGACTTTGATGACATGAGTGTTAGATATGTTTTATACTCCCACAGGTCTCTGAGGCTTTATTCAAAAATTTTTAATCTATTTTTCTCTGTGATGTTAAGATTGAGTATTTTCTGTTGTTCTACCTTCAAGTTTGCTGATTCTTTGCTCTGTATTTCCCTTTATTTTTAGCCCATCCACTGAAGTTTTTATTTTTTAGTTACTGAGCTTTTTCAATTTTAAAATTCCCATTCATTTATTATTTATATATTTTATTTCTTTTCTAAATGTTTTATTTTATTGCTGAGACTTTCTATTTTTATTTGTGTTAGGCTTGTAATTTCTTGTTAAAGCATTGATATTATGTTTGTTTTCAAATTCATTTTAGACAATTCTAACATTTCTGTTATCTTAATGTCAACATCTATTAAATGTTTTTCTTATCAACTTGAGATTTTCCTGATTGTTGGCATGATGAATGATATAATTTGCAATTCTCATTGCTCCAGCTATATGTTTAAAATTGAAACTTGGACATTTTGGTATTATGTTATATCTTTGGATCTTATTTAAATCTTCTGTAGTAGCAAGCTTCCTCTGATATTGAAACAACAGGGGAAGTGAGGGTACTATCTGCTACTGCCAGTTGGGGGTGGAAGTCCAAGTGCCCACTTAGTCTTTGTTGACACTGATCAGGAAATTTGCCTCTTGTTCCTCCAGAGAAGGGGTAAGAATTGTGACCCTCTACTAGGCACCCACCTTTTTAGGACCTGTATAAGTAGGAAGGAGTACCTCATCACTGTTCCCACTTGGCTTCCACTGACACTGCAAGTTGAGTGGTATTATTTCCTTACTCTTCACTAAGCATCCTCAGACATTACCCTAGCAAGGAGGTGAAGCAGTATCTCATTACTGATGAATAAGGTGAGTGCCTAGGTTCCTTGCATAGTCTTAACTGATACCACAGTACTTATGATCTCATTTTTGCCCAGTGGAGATGAAAGTTCCATCTTTCCACCCTACCTTTTCTCACACCAATCTGGTGGGTGGTGTTGCACCTTTTTAAGGCCTGGTGAGGGGAAAAATGTAAGTTTATTTCTTGGCTTTTGATGGTTTGGGTAGGAGTAGAGTTGTAGGGGTTTTTTTCCTATGGTATTTAGCTAGAGTAGAGTGATTATTATTTAAAAGTTATTCACCTCGCTAGACTGCCCTTTTCCTGGTCCATTGGCTACAGAGAGCAGGCTGTTGTAGGGACTTTGGTTATTTGTACCCATTTGTGTTTCTGAGTTGCTATTTCCACAAAACCAATCTGTGATATATAAAGTAAGAAAAATACCCAGGAACTCACTTCTGTATCATTCTTCAGGTCCCAATGTTCCTAACCAGACTTTTTCTTTTCTCTTTTTAGGGTCTTTTTATACATAATAGCCAGAGTTTTAGTTATACTTAGCAGAAAAAATAGGGAAAAGTATTTCTATGTCATCTTTCCATAAATGACAATTTCATTAAATATTTTTTCTTTGAAGAAAGTAATTTATCCTAGTAAAAGGGCTTTTCTCACACTTCTTTAAAATTTGAGATGTTTCTATACTTTAAGGTTAAACTTAACTAGTATTATTTTCTTCTCATCTTAAGAAAAAAAATCCATGCATTTAGCAGCACACTTAAGAAGGTTTATTTTATAAGCCAGTCAATGAAAGAAAAAATACCACATGTCTTCACTCATCTATGGTTAATAATAACCATTATAAACTGGTGAACAAAAACAGATTCAGAGGCAGAACAGCATCAAACAATCTGTCAAATTAAAGCAACAAGGACAGAGGGGGGGTTGGGGGGGTAATAGATCAACCAAAGGACTTTTATGCATGCATTTAAGCATAACCAA
>PVJC01037149.1:0-17341 GCA_004026665.1 Murina feae | reverse complement strand
GTATTATATGAAATGCTGAAAGGTATCCTTTGAGAATGAGGAAGAAGAAAAAGGAAAGTAAAAATTATGAACAACAAATATATATCAACGAGTGAATCTAAGAATCAAGTGAATAAAAAATCTGATGAACAGAATATTCTGGTGAATAGAATAGAATCAGAGGCATAGAAAGGGAGTGGACTGACAATTTTTGGGGGTTAAGGGTGTTGGAGATGCGTGAAGAGACTGGACAATAATTGTACACCTATGGATGCGGACAATGGGGGGGCAAGGACAGAGGTTGGGGTGGGAATTGGGAGGAGGGGAGCTATGGGGGAAAAAAAGAGGAACAACTGTAATAATCTGAACAATAAAGATAAATTAAAAAAAAAAGAAATTGAGGCAATTCTATGAATGGATATCTCAATAAATCTTGTCTACAGGGAGGGGAAGATGGGATGAGGATAAAGCTGTAAGTGATAAAGAAGTAGCAGTCACTTATTTTGGCCAATAGAGTGTATGCTTGGTATTTTATGGGTGATAAAATGACCTGTTGTGTGTGTTTTTTTGTGTGCTTTGCAAAATCATGAAGCACACTTGTTTTGTCTCATTTATTTCCTGGTCTCAGAGCAGCCTTATCTGAGACTGGTATTCTGGGAGAATGTTTTTATGGTTTTTGGGAAAGACATGGTCTGGCTGTGAGCTCTGGGCCAGCTTCTGTCAGGAATTGTTTTTCTTTCTCAAAAGCTTCAGTCATTCTTATTTTATAACTGGCAGATCTTACATGTTTATATGTGAGTATGTGTCACACTGCCCCTTTTGCCATAAATACAATCCAATTTTTGGCTGGCTTAAGTAAGAGAGTGAATATAAAAGAAATACTCTCCTAGAAAGGATGCTTCAGTACTATCCATTGGTCCTGTTTCTAAATGGTTGGCCCTTTCAAGAGCTGATCCTTTCTTGTTCTCAGCATATGCTTTAGGTACTGTTTTGCCTTCTCTGTTGTCTCTAGATGAAGATTTGGAAACATAATAAAAGTGATAATAACTGTGGATTTTCATTTTTATTTTGTTTATTACAGAAGAATTCTGTTTTTAGTAATTTATAAGAGAAAAAAATTCACTACCTTCAGTTCAAGCTCTCTGTAATCTGATCACTATGCATTACTAAATATCATTTGACACTGAACTGTTTTTCCCCAGTTCCCTTTTTTTGGTTTGTTTTACTAGAAAATGACTACTTCTTGCTTCTACCTTTAGAAAAGTTTCTATGATTCTATACTTACAGGTATTAAGGTGGCTATTCCCTTATTTTTTTTTTCAGAATGACTTGCTTATTTCTTTGCATGTTAGTGGAACTAGATTAAAAATTAATATATAGGCCATTTTATGATATACTAGTGAAGCAGGGGATTTCCCAGGGGTGAGGACGGTGGAGCCTCTAGCGCTAGGACGCTTGCATGCATGACTCCGGAGACCAGGTTCTGTGACGCAGGTCTAATTTTATTGAGGAAGTACAGAATATTTATAGGTGGAGGTGGCCAATCATGGAACATCATCTTAGGGGAGCCAATGAGCGTAAAGGTTGGGGTACTGTGTACATGGCTCTGGGAGGGGCTCAGGCGGGCGTTGCTATCTTCCTGGTGTGCCAGAAAGATCTGAACTGCTGGAGTGCGCTCACAGCATTGCATCAGCCACTGCACCGAGACAAAATCTCCTGTGCTCTACCTACATCTCTCCCTTCCTTTTTTTATTAGCGCCTGTTGGCTGTGTATAGTCATGGCCTGTTGTGCCGTTATGCGGGCTATCATGGTGAACATACAGAAGAGGAAGAATGCTATGAGGAATATACCAACTAAGGTAGCCCAAGTGAATAGGTTAGTGGGGTTTAGCCAAAAAGTGAGGCAGCTTAATATCGCCCAACATTATAGGGTGAGTCTTTCTGCCTCGAGGACGTCTTCTCCGGTGGTGCCATGTCTCCTCTTCAAGTGAGAGGTCTCCATCTCCACCACTGGTGGGGTGACTGGTCTCCAACTCATCTCTTAAGGCGTGTGGCTTGACGTCTCTCGCTGGAATCCAGAAGGGGTGTCTCTCGCCTTCTAGGAAGATACAAGCAAAACCTCTCCCCTGGGTTGAATAGGGGGTTTAGGGCTGTTGATATAGACAGACTGTTTCTAACCCAATTAATCTGGCCACAGAGCTCTTGTAATTCGTGTAAGGTGAATGAGTCCGGGATGGCTACTTGAGGAGCTATAAGGGTTAATTGTTTGCAGCCGTGGGGTTGATGTTTACTGGAAAGGCTTGAGGGGGTTTAGGTGGAACTGTCTTCCCTGCCCCCAAAGGTGTGGGCTCGGCAGTAGGCTTTTTGGTTTTGTTTTTGTCTGAATCTGAACATTCTTTAACGAACAAGTCCCACGGATCAGGGTGGGCAGATGGCTCTGGCGGGGAGTACGGGAGAAGGGACCTGCCTCCACTGAGGCCGCAAGGGCCACAGGTATCGGCAGAAATGGTTCAGGAGGAACTCCAGAGAGATATGCGAGTATGGCCAAAATTGCGGGCGTTAGAGAAAGCAGAAATGTTTTTCGTGAACCTCCGCAGACATTACACGTTTGAGTACTTTCTCCCAGGGGGCTTCTAACAAACAGGGATTAAGGTATAAGAGGCACTCCTACAGCATCTGGAGTTCCTTTTCTGATAGCTTAACTCGCCTACTCTGCAAAATGGCATGGAGAGCTCGTGCCTGAGGGGCGCGTGCTTCGGGGGGAATATTGCCCATATTGCAGAGTAGTCACCTGGTCCGATGTTCTGGGTGCCCCACGTTCAGGCACCATATGAAGCAGGGGATTTCCCAGGGGTGAGGACGGCGGAGCCCCTAGTGTAGGACGCTTGCATGCACGACTCTGGAGACCAGGTTCTGTGACGCAGGTCTAATTTTATTGAGGAAATGCAGCCCTATTTATAGCAGAGATGGCCAATCATGGAACATCATCTTAGGGGAGCCAATGAGTGTAAAGGTTGGGGTACTGTGTATGTGGCTCTGGGAGGGGCTCAGGCGGGTGTTGCCATTTTCCTGGTGTGCCAGAAAGATCTGAACTGCTGGAGTGCGCTCACAGCATTGCATCAGCCACTGCACCGAGACAAAACTTCCTGTGCTTTACCTACATACTAGATATAATCAATTTATACTTGTTTATAAAACTTAGGAATACCACAAGCCACACTGACTGTTACCATAACTCCCATATCTACCCACATATATATTTATTTAGAAAATATTTGCTAAACACTAGGTATTGGGACATTAGGGAAGGAGCAAGGGGAGATTAAGAGCCCAATCTCTGGATTGGACCTCCTGCTCTGCCACTTACTGATTTTGCATGTTAGACAATTAGTTTATTTCTCTGAATTTACTTTCTTCCTCTGTAAAATGTGGGGATCATACTAATACTACCCCTTAAGGCTATTGGAGGACTGAAAGAGCTTGTCACAGCAAGTACTCAGTTAAAGCCATTGTTATTTTTTGAGGATAAAGTGAATTAATAGATGCTGTCCTCCCTCAAGGAACTGAAGAGAATCGGAAGCTCCACTACCTAGTAATTACTTTGTAGCACTATCCTATATAATAAAAGCCTAATATGCAAATTGTCCCTTCAATCAGGAGATCAACCAAGGGGCAGAGTCAGCCCGCCAACTGCCCATGGCCCCTCCCCCAGGCCAGCCCATCAGGGGCAAGGCTGGCCGGCCAACCTCCCGCTAGGCCAGCCAGGCGATTGGGGCGGGCCACCAGACCCCACCCATGCACGAATTCGTGCACTGGGCCTCTAGTTTATAATAACACTGTGAAAATAACCTAAATATTGCACAGTAGGCAATGGTTAAGTAATCTTGGTGCATTAGTAGTGTGAAATAACATGCCTCCATTAAGAATGGCAGTTCTGGATGCTAAGGGATATGTTTTTATGACAGTGTAAAGGGAGAAAAGCAAACACAATTGTCTTTATCCTGTGAAAAGAACCACATACTAGTAAAAATACATGTTCGTACAGCCAATGGCTGGAAAGGAGCGGAGGAAATAAACACAGCTCTGTTGCTGGAACACGGGAACTGTGTGTAACATTTCTCTTGTAGCTGTTAGTCATGATTATGGTGTGCCTGGGGATTTGACCTACACTCCAGAGCTTTACTCAGTATAATCTTAGGGGACAGAAGAGATCAGAGCAAGATTAATCCCTGCCAGCCCCAGAGTTGGCATTGCCCGGCCCCTCTTCAGCCAGAAAGTCTTCCTCTCTACCACCTGTGTCCTGCATTGAACTTCAGCTGTCTCCTTCCCATGGGAAACAGGATTGAAAATAAAAAGTCCTTTCAGAAGGCTGAGATAGAGCCAGTGTTGTTGAATTTAACTATCTTCAAGATTAAACAAGAAAGGCAAAGTGCATAGAGTATACGTACATATTATTATCCCATTTGTGCAAGACATACGGATTTGTAAGTGTATGGAAAATTTCTGGACCAATAGACAAGACATTGTAAACAGTAATTGCCCTGGGGAGCGGGATTGGGGACCTGGGGTAGGAGGGAGACATATTCCTTTAAAGTAGGAGAGAAATTGCTATTACCTTTTTTAAAACCATGTACACCAAGCATCACCTTTTCAATTACATTTTTTTAAAAGCTTAAGTTCCCCAATTTCATGACCCTGACTTTTTAAACATTGCTTTTTAAAATGTCTTAATTTTTAACTCATTACAAAGTCGTCCAGAATAACCAATTCATATTGTGAACCTCAAACTGTGAAACCTCTTTTTGGTGATGAGGACTGAACCCATTTGAGGGCTTGTTACCTGAGTGATGATGCACAAAGCACACACTATTTCTTTTTAATTTTGTTTTATTGCTTAAAGTATTACAAAGAGTGTTAAATAAGTCTCCATTCTTTTCCCTTGACCTTCCCCCCTCCTCCCCTAGCCCCCAGTGTCTTGTGTCCATTGATTATGCTTATGTGCATGCATACAAGTCCTTCAGTTGATCTCCTAACTCCCCCCCAACCCTCTCCAGGTTCATAGCAGCACAATTTACCATAGCTAAGATTTGGAAACAGCCAAGGTGCCCATCAGCAGATGAACGGATTAGGAAACTGTGGTAGGAAGCACACACTATTGACATTGGTTGATTCCTACGCAGAACACACTAACGGTCAGACACGAGCAGCTAAGAGCTCAGAGCATTTGGAGGTGGCAGCGGGCGTCAAGGGCGTACTCCCCGCGCTCCCTCCGGGCCAGGGTCGCGGGTCTCCAGCCCCCGGGGGCGGACGTCTCCCTGCGCCCACCCCCCCACCCCCCGCTCTTGCGCAGAGGGGTCCCTGGGGAGGGCCACTGGGGATGGCAACGGCGTCGGACCCCGGCGACCCGCCCGCCCGCGCGTCCTGTTCCCCAGCGGCCGCCGGCGCGCAGCGTCCCCGCCACGGCACCCACTACGGGCGGGGCGGGCCGGGAGGGCTGCGGCGAGGCGCCGGTGCTCAGGCCGCCTCCGCCTGGCGCCAAGTTTAAACCGTTAACGTGACCGCGGCTGGCACCGGAAACGAAACCAAACTCGCCCCGCGGGCCGCCTCCGGGGCCCCGCCGGGCCCTCAGCGCCGCGCCCCCGGAACAAGCCCTCTCCCGCCATTTCCCGCCGCCGCAGCGCCGCGCTCGGGCGGGCGGACAAAGCCGGCTGCATGGCGCGCCGCCAGGACTGCGGGGACGGCGCCCGCGCGCGCGAGCACGTGTTCCTGCTGCCAGGTAACCAGGCCGCCCCCGGGGGCAGCCGGGCGGCCCGGAGCGCGCGGAGCTCCCGCCCAAGGGCGTCCGGCCGGAAGGGCCCCGCGCGCTCCCCTGAGCCCCAGCCCGCGCGCGGGCCAGACCCGATCGTCTCCCGGAACACACGGCCCCTCATGGTCACAGTGCAGCCAGCCCGGTTCCCCCCCGCCCCGCCGGGAGCGCCCCGCCGGCCCCGCCCTGCTTCTCCGCGCCCCTCCCCCCCACCCCCCGCAGCCCCGTTCGCTTTCTCCGCGGATCCTGGGCGTCGGGGCGCGCGCGCCGGCCTGTGGGCAGCGACGCCGGTCCACGTGGCCGCGCCGCGGCGCCGGAGGAGGGAGGGCGGGAGGGAGGAGGCGAAGCTAGCGGGGGGGGGGTGCCCCCCTCGGCCGCTGGCTCCGCGTCGGGGCTCCTCCCGGGTGGGAAGCCAGGATCCCGGAGGCCTGCAGGGGCCCTGCCCTGGGTCAGACCCTGGATGGTGGCCGGCTCGGACCAGGGCGGAGGGAGATGCAGGTGGGTAGGCAAGGGCCCGCCCTGACCATCCGCCACCCCAGGGCCTGCAGGGGCTGGGGATGCGGGTCAGTGGCCACAGGTTAAATGGCAGAATAAAAGGAGGAGTTTGGGACTAGGGAGTGAAAGCCAGAAAAGTTTGGCACTTTTGTAGACTATATTGATATGATGGCATAACCTAGAAAATAAGGAACATACGTTGTTTGTGTTTTGAGTTTTAGCTCAGCAAATGCTCAAGTATGTGCTCATGACGATATCGTTGTCCAGTTATGTAGGTTTTATGGCGGATATTGAAAAGTGTCACATGTCAGTATTTTTGTGTGTCTAACCCTGTAAACCTTTATAAAGAGGTATAACATACAGTAAAAGCTACATATTTAAGTGTGCAAGTCAGTGAGGTTTTCATATGTATACACCCCTGAAAGAAGCCAGACACGGGCGCACACTGACCTCAACAGGTGAAATGAGTCTCTGGTGAGGGAGGTCAGCGGAGAGGTGACTTGGAGCTGTCTACCAACAGGCATGAGGAGCTTGCTGAACAAGTTTGTCTAACCTTCTAAACTTTTGTAAACTTTTGTTTACAAGGTTAGACATTATGTCAGTAAGATTATGTCTGTAAGATTCATCTATATTGGGTGTACCAGTTTGTTGGTTATTTATGTTTTTATTTCTCTGTATATTGCAAAAATATCCATAATATTTGTCTCATCTACTGTGGATGAACATTTGGATTTCCAGTTGGTAACTATTATGAATTACACTTCTAGGATAGACAGGAATTTGTTTCCGTCGGGTGCAATACCTCGCGTGGAATGGCTGGTCCTAGGTATTGGTATGTTCAGTTTTAGTGGATTCTGCTGATCCGTTTCCCAAAGTGGGTGTAGGGATTTACATTAGGGCCAGCAGTGTGTGACAGCTCCTGTTGCTCCACATCCTCACTAGGGATGCTTGTACGCAAAACAGTTAATGCAAAATTTAGGCTTTGACAGAATCTAATAAAAGGCTACCTATACACAAGCTTGACGTTAGAAAAAGCCTCACTTTTGTTACATCAATTCAATGAGTTTTTAAGGGTAGGAACTCTATTCTTTCAAATCAAATGCATTATTTTTATTCAGACACACACAATGGCTAAGGCTAATTTAAGTTTCTTAATGTTCTGTTTAATCACTATTGACATTCATTCTTAAAGTCTGTTTGTATCTTCATTGAATTAAACACAAGACCTTCAGAAAAATTAAGTATTGATTGCATCCCATAAAACTGCAGGTTTACTATGTGTACTGCTGGGGCTGTGAGAATAATTTCAGTCCTGTTCCTGTTCAAAACTGACATGTGCTATGACCTTTAAACTCACTGGAGGAGCTGGAGGCAGCTGTTCAGGAACTGGTAGAAGGAACTGTCAGACCAGCAGGTTTTGTAACACAACTTCAGCTTCCTGCTCATGTAGTTCTTCTGGCCGGCCTTTGGTGCCACCTGCAGGGTCTGAGGATACAAACACTGGTGCTTACACTCAGTGTAACAGTGCTCCTCAAACGTGAGGGTGTCTGTCACCAGGTGAGCCGATCCCCACCTGCAGAGTTCCTAACTCAGTGGGTCTGGAGTGGGCCTGACAATGTGCATTTCTAACAGATTCCTAAGTGATGCTGATTCTACCCATCTGGGACCACACAAAGAACCTCTGCCGTGAGACCAGCCCTTGAGAGCTGGATTGGCAGATAGGAATGGCCATTTTGAGGTTTCTCCCTCTTTGGAGTGGGCCAGAATGTCCATGGTCAGGGGAGTGCATGTAAGCATAGGGTATGACATGTACTGGCATTTGTTAGGAAATCAGCTCCAGTAAGTTATGCATTTGAAAGGAGGAGACCGTACCCTTGGCTGAGGGAGCACCATAGCTACAGTCAAGTTGGGCCATTTGTAAAGAAACAAAGGTACAGGCACCGAAACCTTGAGATGACTCTTTTCCCCCCAACATGTAATTTACTTTATTTATCGAGTTGCCTACCATAGTATTGTGTTACATCTTGGAGGCAAATTTTAAAAGTACTATTTAGGTATCTTTGCCTCTCCTTTTTCTGAAGAAGTAGATTATCTCCCCCCCCCCCACTCCCACCCCCACCTCCCAAAAAAAGCTGGGACTTAGAAGGGATACTTGTGAGGCAATCAGATTTGGAGTCTCGATTTGCATAGGCTGGTTCCTTTTTAGCAGAGTAAGCATTTCTTGTAATTTAGGACGGTCTTAAACATTTCTCAAACATGGCCTGGGAATACTAGTCTACGTATTCTAGTTTCAGTTACTATGAGAGACTGTTAACATCTCTATTTTTTGGGATACGGTAGAAGTTTCCATCCCTCTTTGCTACCCTAAAAGTAAATGTTTAAGTCATATTTTAAATATTTCTCTTGAGTCCAAGTTTTGTACGCTTGTCAGTTCTATTAAGTTTGAATGGACTCTAGTGTGAAAGGGCAGCTGGGAACAGATTCACTAAGTGTAGCATAGAAGACTGTGTTTATTGTTAATGTGGCTGAACCCTGTAACTTAGCCATCTCCAAGGAAATGTTAAAGCACTGGGAAACCCTAATGTGAGGGGGAAAAGCAAGGACAGAAGTGATGTCAGGACCAGTTAAGACACTCATTCGGGTCTACTTACGCTGAAAAGGTCCTACAATCCGTCCTCTGATTAAACTGGACTTCAACCATAGACAAGTTTTGCAATAAAGTAATTCCCCTTTACTGTATTTCATGCATATACATGTTAAAAAGTATTTTAGGAAGGGTTGTATTATTTATTTCCCCACAGCCATCATAAGTAATGCCAGTTTTTGTTTGTTTGTTTTTTTTTTGGGGGGGGGAGGTGGGGTGGTAGAAGATAGACTTTGGGAGATAAGAATTCCAGGCTTGCTTGCCAACCTTAGACACTCCAAATATAGTAGGAAATCTTTCATATGAGGCACCACAACAATCACAAATAATGATAGGCCTCTCCAAATGGAATGCAAAGATGGATTTGAAATTATAGTGTGAATGCAAACTTCAGAACTATGTTCTTAATTTAAAAATTAAAGAGAAATAAACTTTAAGAGAAAAAACTAATTTTCCTGTTTAATGATGGAGAAAATTCATATCAGTGCTATTACTGATTGGAGTCTTATAGTTTGTGTGTTTTTTAAAATCCTCATCAAAGGATATTTTTCCATTGATTTTTAGAGAGAGTGGAAAGGAGGGAGAAGGGGAGAGAGAGGGAGAGGGAGAGAAAGAAAGAGGGAGACAAGAGAGAGAGACATAGATATGAAAGAGACACATGGATTGATAGTCTCCCACATGTGCTCCGATCAGGGATTGAACTTGCAACATGCCCTTGACTGGGAATTGAACCCTTGACCCTTCAGTCTGCAGGCTGATTGATGCTCTAACCACCGATCAACCCAGCTAGGGCCTGTAGCTTTGTAATAAGCCCCTAAGTTTGAAGAAAAGTAAAAATATGTGTTGAAAGAATAATTACTATACACCTAAATGAGTTTTCAGTGACCCTAAAACAAACAAACAAAACACAAAATTCATTTTTCCTCTTTAAGTGCATGCACATGGTTAATCTCAGATAGAATATTTAAGCAGGTTTTTTGTTCTTTGCATGCACCGGTATGTCTGTTTGTGTTTGGAAATATACCTTGTGGACTGAAAGCTTCCTTACTTTCAGAAGAGCTTATTCATATGAGCAGAAACTGCTCTTGGTTTGGCTAGCCTTGGGGGGAGGTGGGAAGAGGGGGTAAGGGAGGCATGGGGAGATCTGGCCAATTCAAGTGCTGATTTTAGACAGTCTCTGAATAATTAAGCTCAGCTTCTGGGAAAATAGGACATTTACTGAATAGTGGTCTGTAGGCCTTCAGCAGTGGGAGTCTCTAAGTTTTCTAGCATGGGGCATGTGTAATATTTTCTGCACAAATACTGAGTCTGGCTTTGCCTTTATGAAAAGTTTTTTGGTGGGAACCAGACTGACCTTTCTCAGATGGCCACTGGATCTGCTCCCCTTGCTATTTGAACACGTTCCGAAGTAGATGGACTTAAATATTTGCCAGCTGGTGTAATTAGGCTGTTTCCGGAGCCTGATCTTGCCCTGCTAATAATTGTTCCAATGACCAAGTATGTTTTATAAGGACTTGTGAGTCCCGCATGTTTATCCTCCAGGGCAGAAGAGAAATCCTAAAAGGAAAGTAAGCAACATTCATAATTTTTTATTTGAAAAGCAGAATAGGAGCTACATGGGTTTCCCCCATATCCTCAGTTTTAACTATGATAAGAAACAACTCACCAGTGTTCTGTAAAGCCTGACTATAAAAACACACACCGAAAACTAGATTTTGCTATTGATTAGCTTTATGTTCTTGGAGCAATTGTGTTTTCAGTGTCAAGCCTCAATTTCCTCATCTCTACATTGGGAAGAGCAGTACCAGTCTCATGGGTTTGCTGTCGGTTGGTTTGAGTTATACAGAAGCTCTTTCTTGCACCTCAAGTTCTTAGCCTGGGGTCTGGGACTGAGTAGGCATTTAATAAACATTTATTGAAAGAATAAATGCCTCACATTTCATTTCTTACTGCAGTGTTCTTTGCTTACACTGTCCTTTTTCTTCTTTTACTTCTATCCAAATTCTGCTCTTTCTTCAAGGCTCCCTTCAACTTTAGTTCCTGTGAAGATGATCCATTTGCCCCAATCCAACTTCTTTTTCTTTTAATGCCCTTGACTTTATGTCTGCTTGGACCCCTACCTGCCAGCTCTCTTTCATGTTCTCTGCCTGCCAAATGCCTGTTTATCCTTTACTGGTAAACAAATGCAAATGTCACCTCCTCCAGGAAGCCTTCCCACTGGGCCTTTCCTGTTAGTGTGAAAGTTGATGGTACCTCTGCAGTCACCTATACATTTCCTCGTGATTATTCAGTTCACTGTACCATTTTGCATAAATATGAATCGAATGCCCAATATATGCCAGTAGCTGGGGAGAATCCAGGTCCATTCTCCCTGAGTAGCCACTTTTAGCTTCTTAGTGGTAGAGCCTTGGCCTTAAGCTTCAGAGCCCAAAGTTGCTGAGTGCCTCTGAAACTAGAGCATGCTACTTAGGACTTTCAGCCTTTTTGTTCAGAGATCCTTTATATTTCATTTTAAAATATCTTTAAAGTGACTTCCTTTTCTAGGTATTCTGTCTGTGAAAGTCGCCCATTCCGCCTGGTAAAGGGTCAGATCTGCATGGTCTGGTGACTGTTTAGTTATCTGCCTCTGAGACAGGAGGGCCCAGGGCTGGCTGGGGTCTCTGTGGACAGAGCTGGTTTCCTGCAGGGCCCTAAAGTCCCAACAACATTTAGTGAGGCTCTGCCATGATCAGTTGCTCAGTTTTGACTAGTTATCTCTTCATTTACACATTTTTCTCCCATATATTTTTAGTAAAATTTTTATCAGAATAGTAATACTCCGTAAAGAAATTTTAGTAATGCAAAAAATATATAAAGAAGGAAAGAATTGTCCATCATTTTACCACCTAGTAATAACAATTTGGAAATATATTTTTCTAGTCTTTTTATGTTGTATATATATCACAGAATGAATTATGTGTTCTTAAATTTTTTTCTGATTTTTGTATTTCTGCCTCCGTTTCACTGTTTACTCTTTCCACTTATCTAATCTAATAAAAGAGTAATATGCAAATTAACCCTTACTCCGTTAAACCTAAGCCACGCCCACTAGCCAAACCACACCCACCAGCCAATCAGAGCAATGGTATGTAAATTAACCCAGCCAAGATGGCAGCTGGCAGCCACGGAGCTAGAGCAAACAGGAGGCCAATGATGGAGGAAACTGCCTGCCTAGGCCAGCTGTGGCCTCCACTCAAGGCAACAAAGTTTCAATTATAGAAGATAAATAAACCCCAAAACCTGCTTCCAGCCAGCCTCGCTGGGACCTTGGGTCAATGGGAGCTGTGGCCAGACTGCAAACAGCCATCAGCCCCTCACCCAGGCTGGCCAGGCACGCCAGCAGGTGGACATCCCCCTAGGGGTCCCAGACTGTGAGAGGGCACAGACCAGACTGAGAGACCCCCCCAAGTGCACAAATTTTTGTGCACCAGGCCCCTAGTTTACTATAACACTCTCTAAAATTCTCAAGGATATTGGAGTCTCACCAGAGTGCTATATAGTTTTGTTTGCTGTACTTAATCATGGAATTGGAGAAAGACATTTAAGTTGATTTAATGGAGAGGTAAAGGACAGATTTTTTTTTCTTTTAATTTTAGGAAGGATAGAAACTCACATAGCCATATCAACAAAGTTGACCAAGAGATTTATAGGTCATACTTTTTCATTCAAAAGGCTTATTATGAATTTATTATGTTGTAACAAATATACCACATAAGCATTGCTTTCACAGAGTAGACTACATATTGAGAATGGACTATCTTTAAGAGTGTATTGAGAATGAAAATACACATAGATGTAAGATAGGGAAAGATAAATTCACAGAGCCATAGTGGACACATGGCAAGCTAGGGTATTTTGAAAGGCATTTGAGGTTAAATTTATTTAGGACAACCATGGCTTCCTGCAAACAGCCGTTGGAATAAATAGGATGCCAGTTTGAATGGACCATGAGTCTGCATAGTATTTCTTTAATGTTTGGCCATGAGTCCTGATTGTGTTACAACACCTGACTTAACACTGTTAGGATCAACGTATTCCTAGAAGAGCCAGCTGTGTGTTGGGGGCAGGGTTGGGGGCGGTGGTGTTGGAGAGACATCGGGAACTCAGGTGTTGCAGCACCAGAAAGTCCACAGTTTTTGCCTCTCTGAGCATTAACTGCTTCTCAAACTAACTTCCTCTATTTAGTGGAAACCTGGCTGCATACTCTACCCAAGTTTCAAATCTCCTGGTGTCTGCCTTGAGAAGCTGCCCCTCTTCTTTTAATTCTAGTTTTAACCTTTTCAAAATAGCCTTCTGATGGCCTTACTGTGATTAATGAACCCCACCCTGTACCCCCTGTTACCTGTATCTAGGGAGGAGCAGACTCCACTGCAAGCACAGGGTGGGAGAGGGGCTAGAACAAGCTGGATGCAAGTCTAGAGAGTGCTTTCCTGGAAGAGTGGGAATAGACAGCACAACAGACAGCCACTGCCCTCAGTTAGTTACCAGTGTGACTGAGCTCTGGTCAAAAGCTTGAGCCACTTATGACTAGGCCTGTTTCAGTCCAGCATTCTGCGTTTCTCCGTTATTGGTGGTTTCTTTGGGTGACATACAGTTATGGAAGAGATTTATTTGTAGGGAGAATTTTATTTTGGTTGTAATTTATACTCCCTTTCATTTAGCCAGGGTTTATGTAAGTTTTAGGAAGACATCCTCTAACTCTTACACTTTTACAATGCACTTGGGTGTAAGTTACTGTATTTGACCTTGGGAAGTAGTCAAGGCAAACTTTATTATCATCATTCTGCAAGACTCACAGAAGTTAAATAATCTGTCCAACACGCAATAGGAATTAAGTGGCATACATTGTTGGCTCTTCTGTGTCCTCCTGAACTCCTATGTGCCAAAGGCCACTTTGCTGAATGGAAGGTGGTAGTTGTCACTGTTGGAGAAGTGGGAAGATCAGAAAGGGCTGGGGTTCCCTCTGTTTAATGACCAGGGACTGGGCACACCTTTCCTGGAGCCAGCCTCGGTTATTATTGACATTCCAGTCAAGTCTGTCTTTTCTACCTGTTCAGAATTTTCCTGCTTCCCAGATATTTCAAGGCCTTCGTGCCATCTCTACATATTGCTGGTCTTTGTGGCTCTGAGTTGGCTGCAAACCTGAAGTTTTTCATCAGTTCGTTCTCTGACTGTATAGGGCAGGGATGGGAAACCTTTTTTCTGCCAAGGACCGTTTGGATATTTATAACATAATTCATGGGCCATACAAAATGATCAACTTAAAAATTAGCCTGCTGTATATTGTCAGACATCTCATTAACTCACCCTTAATGCCTTGGCAGGGGCAAACCAAATGATTTTGTGAGCTTGTATGGCCCTCAGAAGCTCTCCACCCCTGACATAGGGCATTCCTAGAGACAGGGCTGTTGGTCTGTGATAGAGACAGCCCTGGAAGAACAAAGATTTTATCTTCTGTGGTCTTGATTAAGGCCAGTTTTTATTTTTTCTTCAGAGCTTCAGAATAAAAAGATATTCTTAGAAGAACCTATTAGTTGGGAATTATTATTCTAGTGTATGCCTTTCTCTAGCTTTCTTGGTTTGCCTCTTGTCATGTTTGAGAAAGTTGAGAGCTTCAAAGTCAGGAAAATGACTCAGAGCATATGGCAGAGCTAACATTTGAGGAAGAGAAGGCATGTAGTTATTACTGAAATTAACATTCCCAGAAGTGAGCCTAACAAACACCTATAAAATATTTATTGTTATTTCCATTTTATAAATGAAACGCCTGAGGCACAGAAAGGTTGGGTATCTGCTGAATAAGGAGACAAGCTGGGATTGGATTATGCACCTGTCTGACTCTAGATCTTATGTACTTACTATGCTGATATTATCAAAGAAATAGGCATCAGCTCGAGGTAAATTTATAGAGACCTCTTCCCTCTACACTCCCATTCTCTTCCTTTTCTGATTTTTTCTCATTATTCTAAAAGCAGATTTTTTTCTTCTCTAATTAATGCAGGTAAAAGTTAGAAAAAAGATGGCACTTCCAAGTCTGGTGGGATGACACAGGATTTCCCAAATTTAAATGAAAATTAAAAGCTTTTTCATAGAGACTTTAATTTATAATCATGGGTAATTTTGTGTGTCTAAGGCCAAGTATAGACTAAGAAATTTATCAGAAGTATTATAGCAATCAGTTCTTTTTTATACTAAGCATTCAAAATCTGGTAGCGTTAAATTCATAAAAGTAATGAAAACATTGACAAAGATGGCCAAAATCAACTTTTTCAGACTCTTGATAAAGGTTTCCAATAATCTTAGGAAATATTTATTCAAGAAAAACTGCTGAATCTCATTAAGCAGGGTTTGTGGCATATAACTTGAACTATTCCCATCTTCCTCTGCTCAGGTCTGCAGTAGCCTTGAAAACCAGCAGTTTTGAAAACATGGCCTTGCTACCAACCATTGGATGGGGCAGGCCTTGCTTGGAACTCTTGAAAAAATGTCGCATTCTCAGAACATGTCCTTATTTGATCTGTCTCACAGCTCACTGGAAAAGCCCCATTCATAGGGAATTGCTATCACTTGGCTCTCCTTGGAGCTCAGAACTTGCTCTGAAGAAAAAGCCCTGTCCCCAGGGCCTTTGTCAGAAACAATCAGTGGCAATTGTTTAACATATCAGCTGCTGAGGGGACACTACTTAAAGGAACATAAGGGCAATAAAATACTCCTGACGGGCTTTGAAGAGCTCTGACTTATTCCTAGGGAATTATGCAGGGCTATGTGCATGCCCAGGAAAGACCTGAGAGGGCCTTAATCACTGATTTCTGACTGACTTTGAGGCCCTGGGCAAGCTATAATTAAAAGCTAAATGGGGAGGAAGGAGATTAGCCAAAGAATTTAAATGCATATATGCATTACCTATGGACACAGTCAATAAGGTGGTGAAGACCTGGGGCGGGCTGGAACTGGGTGGAGGGGGCAGTAGGAGGAAAAGGGGAGAGACATCTGTAGCACTCTCAACAATAAAGTATTTTTATTTTATTTAAAGCTAAGGCAGAAATTTAAAGTGACTCAGTGTTGAAGGTATGATCTCGCATGGGCAGAACTTCTCAGCAAATGTTAGGAGACTTATTGCTTCAAAACACTTAAGGAAATGTCAGATCTAGCTGACCACTAAGATAACAGACATCAGTGATTGCATACTACAGGGAATACAGACTATAAGTTTAGTCCAGGAAAGTCACTAAACAGCAGCCACTGCAATGATGACAATAAGCAGCAACAAACAAATATTGGTGAGTTGTGGGAGGGGAGTCTGATATCCAGAATTACTACATTAATTATTATGCTATCTAAAATGTCCAGCATTGAGATATGTGAAGAAACAGGAAAGTATGGCTCATACACAGGGGGTAAAAAGAGTCAATAAAACTGTTCCTGAAGATGCCCGGATGTTGAACTTATTCAACAAAGATTTTAATCAGATATTATAGCTATACTAAAAAACAAAACAAAACAAAACAAAAAAACCTGTCTAAAACATGAAAGGAAAATATAACAATGAGGTCTCATACAATACAGTATATCAATAGAGATTAAAAATGATGAAAGAACATACAAGTTAAAGTATAACTGAAGTGAAAAATCCACTATTAACTCAAGAGTTAGCAGAGCAAAGAAATAGCAACTTGAAGATAGATCAATTGAGATTATCTAGCCTGAGGAACAGAGAGAATGGAGAAAAGTGAACATAGTTCAGAGACCTGTACTAGTCCATTAAGCACACCAGCATATGTATAATAGGAGTCCCAAAAGACAGAGAAAAGGAAAGAAAGAATATTTGAAGAATTAATAGCCAAACACTCCCCAAATTTGATGAAAAATATTTATCTACACATCAAGGAAGCTCAACAAACTCCAAGTAGGATAAACTAGAGATCCATGCCTAAATAAATCATACTGAAACTGTCAAAAGCGAAAGACAATGGAGAGAATCTTGAAAGCAGCAATAGATTATGGTGTATCAAGTAAAGGATGCTCAGTAAGATGAATAGCTGACTTCTCATTCAAAACCATAGTGGTCAGAAGTTATTCAAGATGCTGAAAGAAAAACATCCTTAACAAAGAATTCTGACAAAACTCTTCTTCAAAACTGATGGAGAAGCAAAATCATTTTTGATAAAGAAACACAAAGAATTCATTCATGACTAGTAGACCTGACCCCACCCATAAAAATCATAAAGTGAATCCTTGAGATAGAAAATACACAACCCGGCCTGTGCCCTCTTGCAGTCTGGGACACCTCGTGGGGGGGGGGGGGATGTCCACCTGCTGGCATGCCTGGCCAGCCTGGGTGAGGGGCTGATGGCCATTTTCAGGCTGCCCACAGCCCC
>PVJC01037148.1:0-17358 GCA_004026665.1 Murina feae | reverse complement strand
TGCAAACAGCTATCAGCCATTCACCCAGGCTGACCAGGCATCACAGCAGGACCCCCCTCCCTGAAGGGGGTGTGGCCAGTGTGAAAATGGCCCTCAACCCCTCACCCAGGCTGGCCAGGCACCCAGTAGTGACCCCTACCCTTGAAGGGAGTGTGGCCAGTCTGAAAATGACCCTTAGCCCCTCACCCAGGCTGGCCAGCAACCCCAGCAGGATCCCCACCCTGAACTGGGACACACTTCAGGGCAAACCAGCCGGCCCCCACCCATACACCAGGACTCTATCCTATATAATAAAAGGGTAATATGCAAATTGATCCTAACAGCAGAATGACTGGGAATGACTGGTCACTATGACACACACTGACCACCAGGGGACAGACACTCAATGCAGAAGCTGCCCCTGGTGGTCAATGCACTCCCACAGGGGGAGCTCTGCTCAGCCACAAGCCAGGCTGATGGCTTTCAGTACAGTGGTGGTAGTAGGAGCCTGTCCTGCCTCAGCAGCACTAAGGATGTCCAACTACAGCTTAGGCCTGCTCCCCACTGGCAAGAGGACATCCCCTGAGGGTTCCCACGCTGCAAGAGGGCACAGGTCTGGCTGAGGGATGCCCCCGAGTGCACAAATTTTTGTGCACTGGGCCTCTATATATAAAAGCCTAATATGCAAATTGTCCCCTTGGGAGTTTGACTGGGATACTGGGAGTTCAATAGCTCACTATAATGTGCGCTGATCACCAGGAGGTGGTATGGAATGAAGGAAGGCCAGCAGCCGGAAGGCCCCGATCAGCCCTGATAGCTGGCCAGGCCTTGGTATTTCGTGCATCAGGCTTCTAGTATGCAATAAAGTTTTTTTTATTTATTGATTAAGGTATTACATATGTGTCCTTATCCTCCCATTGCCCTCCCAAGCCCCCACTCATGCCCTCACCCCCTTGGTGTCTGTGTGCATTGGTTAGGCTTATATGCATGGATACAAGTCTTTTGTTGATCTCTCCCTCTTACCCCCACCCTCCCCTACCTTCCCTCTGAGGTTTGATGGTCTGATCAATGTTTCTCTGTCTCTGGATCTGTTTTTATTCATCAGTTTATGTTGTTCATCCCTATGTTCATAGCAGCACAATTTACCATAGCTAAGATTTGGAAACAGCCTAAGTGACCATCAGCAGGTGAATGAATTAAAAAACTGTGGTACATCTACACAATGGAATACGACACTGCCATAAAAAAGGAATTCTTACCATTTGCAACAGCATGGATGGAACTGGAGAGCATTATGCAAAAAGTTTTATTTTTTCCTTTCCAACTTGAATGCCTTTTATTTCTTTATTTTTATTTTTATTTTTTACTTATTGCACAGGGTAGGATCTTCAGTGTAATTTTGAAAGAAAATACCGACAAGAGGCCTCATTCCAAATCTTAGGCATAGAACATTTATTCATTTTACCATTAATTTTGAGGTTTGGTGCAAGTTTTTAATAAATGTTCTTTATCAGGTTAAGGAATTTCCCCTCTACTTCTTAGTTTTCTGGAATGTTCACTGTAAATGAGTGTTAATTTTGTGAAATATCTTTTTTTACCTAATTAAGATTCTATAATTTTCCTACTTAATTCTGGTAATATGATAATCACATTGATTGATTTTCAAATGTTAAGAGAATCTTAAATCCCGGGAAAAAACATCACTAGGTCAAGATGTATTACCTACTTTATATGTTACTAGGTTTGATTAGCTCATATTTTGCTTCTATGCTCATTAGGAATATCAGTGAATGGCGTTCCTTTCTTGTACTATATTTGGTTTCATGAGGGCCCTCAGCCACTCCGCTTGGGGAAGGAATGATGGAGTAAAGGCAAGCTGCTCCTATTACCCATTTCAATTTGTCAAACTACTTTATTTTTCTTCCTTGGTGTGCTGGAACTTCTCCTCTGGAAACCTGTACTTATGGCTCTCTCATCTGTGGGTGACTGTCTAAGACAGTGTTTTCCAGGAGATCCCAGATCACAGCCAAGAGGGGCTAGAGCTGGTTCATGAGTTATCTCTGCCTATTACCCAATTCATGGGTGGGTGAGACTCCTCCAGGGTCCCTCAGCTCCCTCAAATGCACTTTTGTCTGTGGGTCCATGCCAAAATTTTGTTGTTGGGAGAGGGGGACAAATATGAGGAACATCTTATTCCACCATGATACTGACAACACTGAATTTTTTACTCCAGGTATTGTATATATCAATGCTAGAAGTCCCATTTTATTATTTAAAAGAAATACCTTCCAGTTTCCTTTACATCCTTGAGTATAATTATAATAGGTATTTTATAGTCCTTATCTGCTAATCCCATAATCTCTGTCATTTTGGAATCTCTTTATTGCCCCCACCCCTCCTTTTTTTTCTGGTATCAGTCAAAGAAATCTGCCCCTTAGCATGTCTGGCAATTTGGGTTTGGGTGCTGGACATTATGGTTTTTTCGTGGTTGAACGTTTGCATTTTGTTTTCTTCCTTTAAATATCCTGAAGTTTGTTTTGTCAGAACAATGAATGAAGTTCCTTGAGGATCCGCTTTATCTTTTTTGAGGTTTGCCTCCAGGTTTCGTTAGGACTTTTCACAGTGCCATCTGCTCCAATTCTATTTAGTCCTGGTACTAAGGCATGACTCTTCTGGGGTCTCTAGTGAATGTCTTGAGCATTTAAAAAGTTCTCTCCTTTTTGACTATAGGAATTCCACTATCTCCCAACCCTATGTGAACTCTGAGAATTGTTTAGCTTCTAGTTTATTAGATAATATATTTTGGCTAGTCTTCTACTTACATGACCAGAATTAAATTCAAAGACTTGAAGGAATCTCTGCAGATTTCTAGAACTGTTTTTTTTTTTCTGGATAGTTCCCTAGTACTCTGTCCTGGAAATTTCAGATCCTTGGGCCTCCCCAACTTTTTATCTATGTTGTTTTCACTTGAATAAGAGAGTTTTACTTGATTTTTCCCTACCCATGCTCTAGTCTGGAAATTGCTTCCAAATAGAAAGCTGAGATAGTCATAGGCTGATCTTGTTTGCTTCTCTTCCCTCAGGCATCACAGTTCTGCTTTGTTACATATAGTTTCTGTAGTATTCTGGTTGTTTAGTGTTCTGGCAGGCAGGAAGATCCGTACCAGATACTTCTATATGAAAGACGTTATTTTCATTAAGATAAAAACTTAATCCTCAGAGGGTTACTGGAAGCTCTGCATTTATGATGAGAGTATTTTGACTGTTGGACCATATAATAGAACGGGTGATTGATTTCATTATCCTCCTTCATAAAAGCTATTATCTGTAGAACCTTTCTTTTGGGCATCTTACTTTGAAATTCAAGTTTCCAGAATTCAAATCTCTTCTTGGTTAAATGTTTCCAGAATATAAACTTTTCATTTTTCTCTTAGGGCAGCTCAACAATTCTTCAATTTTATTTTATTATTTTTTGCTATTTAACCCTATTCTGAGGATAGTTTTCTCTTAATTTTTTATATCTTCAGAATTAGTTTTTTCATTCATTTCTATATCTTCTTAATTGGTTTCTTTCATTCATTTTTAAATTAGCCTAATCTTTTATTCATATTGTCTGAATCAGTATTCACATGTATGTGGGTGTGCATATACACATAACTACACACTGACACATAAACACACGATCTACACACATACATACATGCACAAAAACAGATGTATATATTCATATATATGTATATATATAAAATACATATTAAAATTGTATGCTTAAATATATTTAGCATTTAAATATACTTACAGTGGGAGGGTGTGTTTTCATCAGTTAAGGTGATAATGTCAGATAATGTCATTCCTTTGAACTCTAAAATAACCCAGTAATTTCCAAATAGTCATGGGATAAAGGCCAAAATCCTTAACATGTCATGTTCTGCTCTTTCCTCATTCTCCAGCATCAAACACCACACTTCTTCAGGATATTGACCTCTTAGCTCCTTAAGTGCAACAAGTACCATTTGGACTACGGTCCTGTATATGTACTACTTGCTCTGCTTGTAGCATTATTCTAGGAAATTCTAATTAATACTAATTTCTGAAATTTGTTTGTTAAATGACTATATATTCTCATAGACTCTAAGACATGCATGCAACAGCTCTTGGCAAGGTACTTGGAACATAGAACAGGCTCAATAAATATTTGTTGAAGGAAAAAAGGAAGGACGAACAGAAAGAAGGAAATGAAACATTAAGAGCTTTAATTGTAATAAACTTTTGTTGAAGTGAAAGTGACCCCAATATAAACAAGGGCAAATAACTGACCATCTTTTTCATTCTAGTTTTGATATGAGAGGAAAATAAATGAACTATTTTTTTTTTCTCGGTATAGAAAGGAGACATTTAGAAAGAGGAGATTGCAGCAGAAGTCAAAGTTTATGGAATTTTCAAACTTCTTGTTTTAACTCATTTTCTTATCATTGAATGAATACAAGGAGTTCTAACTAGAGATCCTGAGATAATTTCGTCCTGCCCCTACAAATACAGCCGATTCTGCTTCACTTAGCTTTATCATGGTTTTAGAATGTTGTTTTAATAATGGTGATTTAAAGTAGCAAATTTTGGAGCTAATTATAATGATGAAAAATTACTACCTCTTGTTTTTAGGTAACTGTGTGCTTTCTTTCTTTCCAAAAGAAAGCTTTTATTTGGTTCTGTTTTTCAATTAAGAAAAATATTCTATACATTCTGGCAGCCTTGTAGAAATTATTGATGATTCCAGTAGAGGGCAGTAGAGGAACACAGCTCAGGATGAAAAAAACTTGGCCACATTACCACCATTTGATAAGGACTACCCTGGAATGATGTGTGCCTAGGTCATTTAAAGCAATATTTAAGCAATTCAAGAAGATACAAATTATGAAGATATAATAACTACAAAGTCCGAAAATGTCTCAAAATTTGGTAAAAATTCACAGAATTTTAAGTATGTTGATTTTGAAAGGATACATTTTATCTTATTCTCATGGCTAGGAAAACACATATTATTGACAATAGCGTACCTTGGCTTTTCTTAATTTTTTTCTTTAGTGATTAACCCTTATTTTTATTAAAAAACACAAAAGTGATGAATTTTATCAAATTGAACTTGTGTTCATTACATAGATGGAAAGAGTTTAAAAGTGAGTATAAACATTTTAGATCCTTGCAACGATCATACCTAGGAATTTATTTTTACATTGTTTAGTCCACTGTTTTTCTTATTTGGCTGAGTGAACTAGGAAGGCTTCTGCACTTAGAAAAATAAATTCTGCAATATTGCATACCCAGCATTATGAGCCATGCAAAGTGAATCACAGAGGAAAAGCACATACAAAGTGATTGGGAAACAGTTCTCTTGACTGAGAAGCAGTTCAGTGTTCACCTAGGATAGGGCCATCATGCTAGAATATGCAGGTTCGATGGAATTTATGTAAAGTCCTAAAGTCTGTAAAGCTTGACTGATGGAGCTATCATTTTTTAAAAAGAGTTCCCTGTCACAGGAGAAGATTGAAGTACAGAGAAAGCAAGTAGGATGGTCTGGCTTATACAATAGGATGTCCTTATGGGTCAACATCACAGAGAGTTACTGTGAAAAGTTTCTCATGCCTACTTAATTCAAGAAAATTACTTTATTCAAGAGTAGTGCTGTCCATAGTATCCTGAAGTCTTTGGTAGCTCTGGGTACAAAGGCAAAGAACAGAATAATTAGATATCCAATTACTGATGACATTTGTTCCTAGAAGCTGCCACAAAATTTACAATGGAGAAAGGAGCCTAATTTCCTCTACTACACTCAAAAATGAACTTTAACACAATAGTTTCCACCGTGCAGAAGCAGATCACCTTAGGATGTTCATTTTGGAACATCTCATCTGTGGTATGTGAATGATTTTGATAATAGTAAAACCGTAATAATAACAAGAGTAAATGTTTCTCTTAATAATAATATATCTCCATACTGCATAAGGTCTACAGCACATTTTTTTCTTCACTTATTGACACCTCTGACCATGGGAGATTCTATGATTAATGGCAAGTGATAGTCATTGCCAGCCAACAGGACATAATTTCATTGCTTGTGAATTCAGTTTGATTATAACTTTCATAATGTATTTTTGTACTGTGTACTAAGAATTATTGTGCACATAGAAAAGATAGAAACAAATGTGCTACAAATGGATAAAAATGTCTACAAAAGGCTAAGAAAACATTTCACAATTTTAAAAAAGGGCTAAGAAAACAGCTCATATTTCACATATAACAATTCTAAGAATAAAAAAGTATTGTGTTGTAGTTTAAACAGTATTTTGTTTTCCTTTGTGGTACATAAAAATATTAATGTGTTATTACAATCAATGATGTCTTAGATTTGATAAAACATGACATTTTTTGATATATGCACCTCATAGCAGCACAATTTACAATAGCTAAGATTTGGAAACAGCCTAAGTGCCCATCAACAGATGAGTAGATTAAAAAACTGTGATATATCTGCATAATGGAATACTATGCTGCTGTAAAAAAGAAGGAACACTTATCATTTGCAACAACATGGGTGAACCTGGAGAACATTACGCTAAGTGAAATAAGCCAGTCAGAGAAAGATAAATATCATATGATCTCACTCATTTACGGAATATAGTGAACAACACAAACTAATGAACAAAAATAGACCCAGAGACAGAGAAGCATTGAACAGACTGTCAAACTTCAGAGGGTGGGCAGGGGAAGGTAGGGGGAGGGTAAAGAGATCTACCAAAGGACTTGTATGCATGCATATAAGCATAACCAATGGACACAGACACTAGGGTGGTGAGGGCATGTTCTGGGGGGTTCGAGTGGCCAGGTACAGGTCAATTGGGGAAAGAGGAGACATATGTAATACACTAAACAATAAAGAATTTTTAAAAATAGAGCCTGAAGAATTTATATGCATATATGCATAACCCATGGGCATGGACAACAGTGTGGTGACATGGTCGGGTAGGGGCAGGGTAGAAGGGATCAAGAGGGGAGAAAAGGGAGATACCTGTAATACTTTCAACAATAAAGATGAATTTTAAAATTAAAACAAATAAAATACCCCCATGACATTTTTTAATACATTTTATTGATTTTTGACAGAGAGGAAGGGAGAAGAATAGAAAGTTAGAAACATCAATCAGCTGCCTCCTGCACTCCCACTACTGGGGATGCCCCCGAAACCAAGGTACATGCCCTTGACCAGAATTGAACCTGGGACCTTTCAGTCTACAAGCCGACACTCTATCCACTGAGCCAAACCGGTTAGGGCCCCCCCATGACATTTTTATATTCATTTTGTGAGTGAGAAATATGAGGCCAAAAAAAAAAAAAGGGGGGGGGGGGCTAAGAAAAATTTCCAAGAAAATAGTAACATATAGTTTCCCATCTATCACAAGTTGCCACTTATCTAAGTAGAGAGGGTAAAATGACTATCTCACTCCTCCATTCTTACCTTTTTCCCCAATGGCAACTTCATTAACAATGTTTGCATAATCATACCTATTAGTATTAAAAAGAAATTATGGCCCTGACTGGTTTGGCTCAGTGGATAGAGCGTCAGCCTGCGGACTGAAGGATCCCAGGTTTGATTCTGGTCAAGGGCATGTACCTTGGTTTCCGGCACATCCCCAGTAGGAGGTGTGCAGTAGGCAGCTGATTGATATTTCTCTCTCATCGATGTTTCTAACTCTATTTCTCTCCCTTCCTCTCTGTAAAAAATAAATAAAATATATTAAAAAAAGAAGTTATGCCTTCCTAAACACATGTTTAAATATCGCACAACTATGTTCATTGCAGTGTTAGTTACAATAGCTAAGAATTAGAAGCAGCCCATCAATAGAGAGTATAAAAAACTTTGGTACATTTACACAATGGAATACTTCCTAAAAAGAAGGAAATCTTGCCTTTTGTGACAGTATGGGTGGACCTGGAGAGCATTATGCTAAGTGAAATAAGCCAGTTAGAGAAAGACAAGTACCATCTGATTTCACTTATATGTGAAATCTACTGAACAAAAAAACGCTAGCAAACAAAGTGGAGATAGACTGATGGACACGCAGAACAGACTGAAAGCTATTGAGTCGGGTTGTTTTCCTGAGCAGGATGTAAAGGTGATTTCTTTCGCCCTTCCTTGTCCAGATGGATTTGAAGAATGAAAGCACAGACAAAAGGTGGTAGATGAAAAGGGTGGAAATTTATTGGAAGCAAACACAGACTCCCATGTAGGGAAGGGGTTTCAAGGGGTCACTCACTAAGTTCCTTTTTCTAAGGTTATAAGGCCATAGTTCTTTGTTTCTTCATACTGCCTTCTAATTGGTCACTCCTTTGCAGAATATCAGCTTCAAAGCCCAAACCCTACTTGGTGCCCCTCTTTTTCTCTCCCCGTTCAGTGGTAGAATTCTCTATCTCTTGTGAAAATCTGTTTTCCTCTTTCCCCCATTTGTCGGCATTTCTCTATACTCTGGGAAAGTTTGTTTCCTTTTTCTCCCCATACCCTGTGGCTTTTCCCTCTCTTCTGTGAATGTATTGTCTTCCTCTCATTATCCTGTGGCACATCCCCACCCCTTAACCCCTTTGTGAATGTATGCCTTCTGGCAGCTCCAAGCCCTCACCTATGCAGTCCTTCCCTGAGGACCCTCTTTATTCTAAAACTCCCTAAACCTGCCTATTTTATTCTGAAAACTCCTTTCACTATCAAAGGGAAGAGGTTGGAGGCAGACTGAGAAAGGTGAAGGGATTAAGCAAAGAAATGAAACAAAGGACTCATGGATACAGAAAACAGTGAGGTGGTTGCCAGAGGAAAAGGAGGAATGGGGGGAGGTACAAGAAGGTAAAAGGGGGATAAATGGTAATGGAAGGAGACTTGTCTTGGGGTGGTAAACACACAACAGGATATATAGATGATGTACCCTAAAACTGTATACTTGATTCCTGTGTAATTTTATTAACCAATGCATCCCAATAAATTCAATTAAAATTTTAGAAATAAAAAAGATAAAAAACCCACAATGCCAATTTAAAACAAAAGGAGCAATTAGTACAATGATGTTGTTATGACACAGAAAAATGAATTCTTAAAAAAACTAAGTCTTAAAAAGATTGCTATAATTAATCATTGAATTAACAGTTAAAATAAACCTGTGTGGATATAGGAAGTTCACAGAGTGAAGTTGCTTAAAACTCATTACAAAGTTTAAATGTTAAGCCTGTCCAAAACTTGATTGCCTGAGCAATATCCTTAAGTGTCCTATAATTCAAAAAAATGCATAGATATAAAAGACAAATGGAATATTTTATTGCAAACATTATATCCTCTTGTGTCAATAATTTTATGGCTCCTGGCTCTCCAAGTAAAGTCTCAAAGTATGGGGTGGAACTTGGAAGTCAATACACTTAGAAGGCCAATTGGCCCAGTGAAACGAGCACCAGGCATATTTTAGAGGATCACTCGACAGTTTTAATGTCCAAATAAGCATCCTGCTTTGGATTTGGTTCAAATTCACATTTAGCCTTGACTTGCGGCAACCAAGTTTCCGATGTAGTCCTCCTTTATCACATCCCCACAGAGGAGGAGCTTTCGGGTGCTGCGGGCATGCTTCCTTCCCTAGGTTGAGGACTTTGATTCTGCACAGGGCAAACAGAGATGGAATTCAATTTGAATACAGTGCTGGCATTTGAAGGAGAAAGGCATACTAGTTACTATGTGACCTTGAGGATAATTTCCTATCAGAGTGGTAGGGACTCTCTCATGTTTAGTGCTGGTGTTCAGACAGTATTTCCTGCAAGGTGCTGAGCTATTTGCAAATAACCTGTGCTGTAAGCTACTAAGCAATGTGATGGTTCTCTGTATGTACCCCTCTGGTGGCTTACCTGAGATCAATGGAAAGGGGGCTACTTTTTTGGAGTGGTAAAAAACACGAAAATATTCTAGGTTTACATTTCACCAGTTAGTTATTCTCTCATTCTAAGGGACATCTCTTTGGAATAACAATGTCATTTGCTTCACCCAGAGAGAAACCCAGCTGAATCATTCCTGGTGGAGAGGAGTTTTAGTTTAAAGGGAAAGAGGAAGAAATTTGATGCAAGACCATAAAAAGTGGGAGGAAAAGTATTCACAAATACAACTTTCATCTCTCAGATGTCAACAGTGTCTTTTTCTTCAGATTAGGTCTTCCCTTATTCACAGAGAGTCATATAAATATGCCTTGGGAAGTTCTTGTATATAAATTGGGCTATTTAATAAATAATTCAAGAAAACTAAGTTTGAAATGCACTTTGGTCATCTACAATGATTTATCCCTTGAATTTAGACTGATTTATGTTTCTCCATGAGGTAGAATGAGTAGAAGTTAAAGAATACTGCTTTTAATTAAACATAAAGAAAAAAATTAATCTGGACTCCCCAGAAATGTAGATTTTAGGTCTCTGTAACTCAAAATTTCCCAGCAAATGCCAAACAGCTAGTTGTCAGAGATGGGAGAGAAGGGTTAGATGTTCAAATGGGTTAACCCCTAAGATTTCAGTATTTCCCCTTTATTTTATAAAACAAACCAGAAAATGATGAATCTTCTGAACTCTCCATTCGGAAGAAAAATACACCTAAAACATGATTATTCTGTCTGCACAAAGGACCAAATCTTTGGATGTGTTAGGCATACAAAATATTTTGCCTATTATTGCCTTGGTTCAGCTAGAAACATAACTTAAATTTTAATGTGTACATTTCACGGATCTTTAAATTATTCTCTTTAGAGAATTTTGGGCTGAGGACTCTATAGGTCAAGCTTAGAGAGAGATGTGCTTTGCCAGCCTGAAAGGATGCATAACATCAGTGCACACAGAATATAGAAACGTATGATTCGCTTAAGTTGTCATTTCTGGACAGGCTATAAATAGCTTCACTTAAGCAACAGAGAGCATCCTAAGTCATCTGTAGCAGATGAGGTCTTTAGCACATTATATTTGTTTTATGGGTCTGGTCATATTGAGAGTGGGGAAGGACATGTAATGAGAACAGAGCCACAGTTGTCTAATAATTATTCACCTTACTAATTTTGGATAAGAAGTTTGCTTACAGGCCCTGGGAAACTGAAGGATGAAACAAGGCTGTAAAAATATAAATGCCTCGATGGGTCCATTACTCAGAAAAGAAACACATTTTGAGGACAAAGGACAGGACACTCTTTGATTTGGTTGCTGTGCCTGGACCCTGACCCCTCCCGGAGTTTTTCTCAGGAATGATGACCATTCTCTGGTCCCAGGAATGGGCTGAGCTGTTTGTAACATCATAGATTAGCCACCTTGTTAGCAGACTTTGAACTCCTGAAGGCCGGACTGCAAACTCTACTCTCCCCTTTCCATGTTACACTTGCAGCTCACAGCTGCATGTAGCTATCTTCTCCCCTATGTGTATATAACCAGCCAACTGACAATGGGGGTCAGAGCAGATTTTTGTGGGTGACCTGCTGCTCTCCCACACTGCTGGCATAATTGGAATAAATGCTCATATATGATTCAACCCTGTCTCTGCTTAATTGGCTCAAGTGGTGACAGACGGCCCGGACCCCTTGGTTGTCCAGTTACAATACAGGTTCAGTTGTAGACTGACATAGGACAGTTCCCACTTAAATCTTAGAAGTACGTTTAATAGGAAGAACTTATAATGATTGTGGTTGGAGAAAAGGTAATGAGATTACTTAGTAAATGGCTCATCATCTCTGGATATGCATTGGAAGCTCAACCAATAGATTATTCCATTGTAATGAGCATGATTTAAAATATTTTGGTACTCAAATATACTCTATCATTTGTTAACTAGCATTTTGAAGGCTTTTTAAGTAAGCATATTATTATGTTTTATTAAACATATTACATAAATGAAAGAGGTTATTGTAGTTATGTCAGCCCAGATGTCAATCACCAAGCTTATCTAAAAAGTATATTAAAATGTTGAATTAATTTGAACTGTTTCCTCCCACTTGAAATGCAAATAGACTTTCAAGTTTTAATTGGGGCTATTAGCCATAGCAGTTTGAGTCCAGCCAAGGGATGTGGATGAAAAGGAGTCTTGCAATGAAATATAGAATTAATCACTACCTACAGGAAAAAGAAATAAAATATTTAATCATATTAATATTTCAAGCACAGTTGAACAAATGAACATATCCATGACAAAGTTCAAGGTCTGCAAATAGAAACACTTAAATAAATCCTTTGGGTATTTCTATTGTTACTCTCTATTTTATAAAGTGGCCAATTGTTTGTTTTTAACATCTTACAATTCAAATGATAATATGTTTAGACTGTTCATTCACCCAGCTCACTAATTAGTGAGGTTTTTTTCAGTTTCATTCCAAGCATTTTGTCCAGGCAAATTAGTATGATGCTATCACTTATAGTTCTCTGGAAAAATGAAGACTGGTGGATCTTGGAGAACTAAGTTCAGTCACAAAACATATTACTTAATAATGCAAGATGAATCTATCCCATTTTTGTGTGTGTGTCCTTCTGGGGAATATTTGCTTAGAGAGTACAAAATCTAATATTGTTATTAAATATGAAGCTTGTAGAAAGAAGAGAGAATGGAACTGTAATAGGGAATGACTCAGAAAATTCAAAGAATGTATCTAAGGAAATGTGTGAAAAGAGGAGAAACTGTACAAAAGTTAGTTGAAGAGAAGCATTATTTTTCTTAATACCAAGAATCAAATACTTATAGAGACATGAGTAGAGAACTTGTTTCATTGTTAAGTTTTGATCTACAAGAAGAAAATCTTTTATGTTATTAGAAATGAATTTATAATCCAGTGTAATATCCCATTGACCTCAAGACAAAAAAGTATTAATTTAGGGAGTATAACTGTAACATTTCATGAATATAATTATTTGGCCATGAATTTCCTCGTGGGCTGTATGGTTTACTCGCAGCCAGTATATAAAATCATCAGAAGAGCAATAGCAGTTTTGATTATTCTCCATGGAAGTTAATATACCAGTTTCCCCCCTACAGATTTGTGAAAACATTCCAGAAAACATTTCCTCCATATCCTTCTATGCCTGTCTGCTTCTTTTTCCTTCTTAAGATAAAATCTCAGAGCGAGCCAAGATTTTTCTGCAGTTTCCTGTAACCTTGCCAATCAACAAATGTTTACTGGGATACAATGGGAAAGGTCCTGAGGTTTTGTAGTTGTACTTTCAGTGGGAAGGGAAACATCATTTTTATGCATATAAAGTGATAGTTAATAATAAAGGCAGTTTATTTCAGGTACTGAATAGTGGATGGGCACAGAGAGACCACACTGGGTTGGGTGTAGGATAGTCATGGCACATCTCCAGGAAGATACACAAAAAATTGGCACCTGGTTGCCCCTGGGGAGGGGGACTAGGACATTGAAGTAGGGAGATTTACACTTCTCACTGTATGACCTTTTGTATAGTTTTGATTTTTTACTTTTTTTCATCTAACCTTACCTGCATTAGAGATGTTTGTTTCACTGTTGAATATTTAGGAAAATGAAAAAACAAAAACAATCCATAACAACATCTTAAGTTCTACATGATCTGTGACTATGCAATGAGTGAATGTTATTCAGGTTTAATTGCCACAAAAACAGATAAGGAGAACAGCTATTTAACCAATCTGAATCTCCAGAAATGTAAAGTTTTATAAAAATACCAGAGACCTGGTGCACAAAATTCATGCACTGATGGGGGTGGGGGTGGGGGGAGGAGGAGGGTGGTCCTTCAGCCTGGCCTGTACTCTCATAGTCCAGGACCCCTTGCTCCTTACTGCCCGCCTGCTTGCTGCTCCTTACAGCTTGGTTCACTGCTCCTTAGCACTGCCGCATAGGCAGGAGAGGCTTCTGCTACTACTGCTGCACTTGCCAGCCATGAGCCCGGCTTCTGGTTGAGCAGTGCTCCCGCTGTGGGAGCACACTGACCACCAGGGGGCAGCTCCTGCATTGAACATCTGCCCCCTGGTGGTCAGTGTGCATCACAGCGACCATTTTGCCGGTTGTCCCACCATTTGGTCAATTTGCATATTAGGCTTTTATTATATAGGATTAAGGCATTAATGAGTTGTATTCTCCCAGTAGTCCAACTCAAACCTTTAGAAAATAGAGTTTTCTTTGTTTTTAAGAGGCAGATGGGCCAGAATCCATTCCTTTCTTTCTTTATTTTCCCCTCTTTTTCAACTAAAGCAAAATCTGAGCTGGCTGCCTCTTCCTGGCTGCACAGTCAGCACAGTCAGCAGAAGCCTTAATAGCTTGAGGTAGGGTGGGAGGCCCAAGCACATGGCAACACCTTCTATGCATCAGCTAATTCCACGCTCTTGCCGTAGCCATGGGAACACAAGAAATCCCAAACAGATGCTTTTTCTCAAGATAAGGGGGAAAGGAAAGACTGATCCTGCTGAAAAAGTGATAAAAATAAAAAGTACATCTGTGTATTAGAATGCAGCATTAAAAAGGTAATGCCAAAGTTTTCATTAGCAAATTAAACACTTCAGTGCAGGCTCCTGGTAATTTTTCCCCCCAGCTACTTTGTGCAAGTTTATTCTCAAGTTGCTTTTTAGCTTTAACTTTCCTCCTGTCCAAAGTCAAGTACCTTAAACTAAAGCGACTATATGCTAATTAAATATCTATATCCATATCCATGTACTGGTATAAAATCAAGTAGTGTGAATAGGACAAATTGACATACTGTCCAATTTTCAGTGAAGCATTTATCAAGCTTTGTGATCATCTGTGTGCCATGTTGGGAAACGCTGGGAGAATGCTGTGCTTACAGAAAGGTACGGAGAGCACGGTGGGGGTGAGCATCTTTGGGTTGGAATCATGGCCTCCCATTACTGATCCTGTGTCCTTAGAAAGAAGTTCCTTTAGTAGAGAAAATGAATCTGCCATAAATATTTGCTCCTGAGACCAGCACTGAGAAGGACTTTACTGAGGGGCTTCCTCCCTGGCCCTGAGTAGGAGGAAAGCTTGTGTACACATAGGAAGTGGTGGAATCCACTGAGAAGGGAGGACCAGACTATATGGGCTCCATATCCCTGATTCCAGGGAGAAAGAGAGAGAAACTTTTGCGAGAAAACCAGACTATTACTCATTGTATTCGTTTAAGACTGCCATACAAAATACCACAAGCTGGTTGGAGTAAATGACAGGAATGGATCTTGTCACAATTCTGGAAGCTGAAAGTCCATGATCATGGTGGCAGTAGGGTCAGTTTCTGGTGAAGCCTTTCTCCTTGGTTTGCAGACAGCTGTCTTCTGACTGTGACCTCACATGGCCTTTTCTCAGTGTATACGCTCTTCTGGTACCTCTTTGTCTCCTTATAAAGACCCCAGTCCTATTGAAACAGAGCCTTCCCCTTATGACTTCATTTAACCTTAATTATCTCCTTAGAGATGATATCTCCAAATATAGTTAGGTTGGGGGGTAGAGTCTCTACATAGAAATTTTATGAGGTCACAATTCAGCCTATACAACTCAGGAAAGTAATTGATTCTATTCTATAGCATACATGACAGACCAAAAACTGGCAATTATTTTTATCCATAGCTTTCCCCAACTAATATCACTCTCACTGTCTCAATCACAGGTGTGCAGATGGCTGCGCGTGCACACACACGCACACACACACACACACTGCAGATACAGACACCCCTGCCTGCCTCACAGGCACACAGAATGTCCTTGGCATAGATATTACTTTGTCTCTAATTCTGAAGTTTATACAAGATTTTCTGACATTCATAATGCATGGCTAGTGATTGAGAATTCATTTTTTCCAGGATAATATTCTTCCTCATTGTACAAATTGGTTTAGATAATAATAATAATAGTTATTGAGTACCAAGGACTGTTCTTACTTCATTTCCTTAACTTCCCCCTCTTAGAGATGAAATGGGTTTTGAGAGGTAGTGACTTGCCTAGGCTGCATAGTGAATAAATTCCATACTGTCTGACTCAGCGCCAGAGCCTTTAGCTTCTATGAACTTGAATGCAGTGACAAGAGTCTGAGAGCCTGGATGAATCTCCTCTGTCTTTACCTATTCAATCTCAGAGCTAATTTCCAGTCTATCCCAGAGTGGGCAGGGCACTGGGTAGGGTCTTATGCCCATATATCATTAAGATATGGTAGGCTCTTTATTTCCATTATTTTCACATTGCTCACTTGTAAGGTTCCCTCCTTATCTTTCACTGCACCACCCAGAAGGACTGGGAAGATGAATAAAATACTGTTCCTGAGAGGAACTAAAAATGTAATTGGGAGATAGATGTATCCAATTATTTAAAGTACATCGTAATGTGGGCGCTAGATTTATTGGGGGTGATCACTTAGTAAGTTATATAATATCCAATCGCTGGGTTATACACCTGAAAGTAACACAATATTATGTCAACTGTAATTGAGAAAAATAAAAAATATTTTAAAAAATAAAATAAGATACATTATGATGAACAGGGCACTTTAAACGGTCTGTTCAAACTTGTGGTAGCATAGAAAAAATACAGAACTACCTGGAAGGGCCCATGAGATAGTGTGTTGCTGAGTGACTTTGTGGCATAAATGAAAGGTAAGTGAGAGTGTGCCAGGCAAGGCACACGGTGCTCCAGCTTGGGGTACATCATGCTTTGAGTCAGGGCGTTTATGCTTAGCTGTGGTTTTTGTTCTGTAACATTTAAAAAAAAAAGAAAGAACATATCTCATTCCAGCCCTTCCACATCCTCATCCTCCAGCCGGGACCAATGCTTCTTATCCTTCGGATAATGACCTCTAGGCAATAATAAGGAGCCAGGTGTTGGACAAGCAATCAGTCTGGGAAACTCAGGATTATATATGTTGGATACACAGTGGTAACAACCCACCCAAGTACTTTTGCTTTACTTGAAGTATACTATATGAACTGATAAACATCAGAGATTAAAATGTCATACGATTACATGACTGGACCAACAATGTGCTTCGAAGTAAATCAAAATGTGTTCTGCCATGGCCACTCCCGAGGGAGGAATAAAATATTCACCCAGCGGCGCGAACAGCCTCTCTCTGCTTTATTCCCACTCACACCCCATCAGTTTGAGGTGTATCAGGACCCAGCTTAGTTTACAAATGAGGAATTTTATTTCAAACACATAAACCTGCATCACTCCTAGAAAGCAAATCATCCCATTTCTGAGGTCACAGATCTCATACTTTCTGACAGTCTGGCACAAGCCCTTTGGCCATTCTTAACCCAGGTCAACAGAGCTCTCTGTTCATCTATTTTCTCAGTCTTTTTTCTGGTCTTGAAGTTCAAGGCATCAATTTTTTTTTT
>PVJC01037147.1:0-17353 GCA_004026665.1 Murina feae | reverse complement strand
GAAATAAGCCAGTCAATGAAAGAAAAATACCACATGACCTCACTTATTTATGGATAATAAAGACCATTACAAAATGATAAACATAAACAAATACAGAGACAGAGCAGCCTTGAACAGACTATCATCCTACAGCTGGAAGGCTGGGGATGGTTGGGGGGGAGTTGGGAGATCAACTGAAAGACTTGCATGCATGCATAGGGGCATAATCAGTGGACATGGGAAACTGGGGGTTAGGGAGGGGGGGGAAGGGCAAGGGGGAAAAATGGAGATCTATCTATCATCTGTTGTAATACTTATCTATCACTTGTTGTAATACTTTAAGCAATGAAATAAAAAAAAAGAATTATGACAGGGTAGTATCAGATAATGTAAAGGAAAACATGAACTAAAATCATGGGGAAAATGTGGATGCTGACCCAAAGATAAATGGTTAGCTGCCCACTACTCCAACCCATAACATCAGAAATGTCATTAGGTATTTAATCTTGGAATCCCAATAATCAAAAGCTTTTATAGTAAGGTTCTACTTAATACGAAATGACTTAAAGATAGAGATTTTCTTTAAGATAAGAAATCAAACAAACAAGCCAGGACATCAAAATCATAAAATGCATACATTCCTGACCTCTTCTGTCTGCGGAATTCTCTAATTTAAAAGTAGAGTGCTGAGCTTTATCCCTGTGGGCATTTAAATTACTGGTGGATCACCTTGAACTAGTGAAGTCTGGTTTGTAGGCTCTGTTAGGGTAGGTCTATTTCAGTGCCTTAATCTTAAAATGTGGTCTTTACTGAAACATGTGGTCTTTCTAGGATTTTAATGGCAAGCTCAAGACATTGGCACAGCCCCTCTAAGTCTTGGCAGGATTTGACTCCAAACTCAGTCTCCCTGCAGAAAGCGGAAATCTCTGCTGAGCTTTTTAAGTGTTTTACAGTCCTTTTTTCTTTGGGCCCCTGGAATCTCACCCTGTACATGGGCAATTCAGGGGGCAGCCAGGGAATTGAGGGCAGCCTGGATGTGGCTTGATGGTCACCACTTTCTAGTACATCCTACTTCAAGGAGTAAGAGTGTGGCTTTCTGTTTGAGCTTCCCTGCTACGCATTGCATAGACTGAGGACTGCCATCCAGAGAAAAGGCTTATAAAGTGGGCCTCATTGAATTCTGTTCCCTTATTTCAAATGTCAAGTCCTCTCCAGTTTCTACCTGTCACATGTTGTTTTCTAGTGCCTTTAAACAATGGTTTCATATATTTTCCATCAGTAGGAGGTTTAGTCCAATAAAGGCCATATTACCATTACTAGACCCAAAACTTAGAAAGAGCCTGTGAAACACACATATTTGTTCCTCCTCTACTTAAAATACTGCAAAGGACATCCTTTCACCCAAGTAACAGCCAAAGTTCTTACGATGGCTATATGTAGTCTGGACCCTGGTCGCAAGAAAGGTGTTTCCAGAGGAGACTTTTCTTAAACAGAGACTTGAGAGTGAACGTGATGACAAAACGAAAAAGTGCTTTATAAAATACTATGTGCAAAGACGTAAGGATTTGAGACTTGGGAGTTCATAGAGTGACAACTAGCTCCCGCCAGACTGAACAGAAGATCTGATGAGAAAGGTAAGAGGAGAATCTAGAACAGTAGTTCTCAATCCTCCACACACACTAACATCAGAAATGTCTGCTGAAATGCAGGTCCTCAGACCATCTGGCACATAGCAGCTTTGGGAAATCCATGTCTAGAGAGTCATGAGGGCTCTGTGCATGGTAACACGTTTAGATTTTAACTTCTAATCACTGGAAATCATTGAAGTACTTTTCACCAAATGCACAGAGGAAAAACAAGTGTGTCCATGGCCAACTGCATTTCAAAGCCATGTTTTCCCTCTCTTAACTTAAGCAAGGAGTTTTCCAACATTTCAGAGAACTATGGCCTTCCTTCGGATCATTAATAGGCTTTAAAAAGAGAACATAGCACACAGTAGATCCTCAATAAATGCCAAATAAATGAAGTGTAATGTGGTTTATATAAGTAACTGTTATCTCCACTCAATATATAATTCCTCACTTGATCTCTCGCTTTTAAATGCCTTATTTATATATGCTTAAAGACCCATTCAGAAAGCCTTCAGATTCAGCATGCCTTCGTTCACCAAATTTATAGGAAGGACAATCTTGAGCCATCTGGTGCCTATTTAATTTTTAACCACCTCTCCCTTGAAATATTTCTTTCTTCATTCTTATTTTGTCCTAAAAACTTGGCTAAGAGCTAAACTGCACCATCTGTGACTTCCAGTAAATACAACTGTTGCTAATGAAATTACCCAGTTTTATCACTTTGATTTAAACGCCTTGCCTGCTTTTCCTCTGACCTTTTGTTGCTTGCCATCAAACTAGGGCTTTTGTGAATTTAGATACATACATCCATGTAGGTCAGTCTTGAGGAATAAATCTTCTGTGCGAAGCACGAGAACCTCAGCCAAGCCTGCCCAGCAGGCTGACAAGGGAGGTGGGGGCCAGGGCTGAGCAGAGAAATATGGATGGCACTTGTGTCCATCCGCTCAATGTGCGCAGGGCCCCAGGGCAGACCCCCGCCATGTGACCAAGTGGCTGCTCGGTCTGGCTCTCTGGCCTCCCATTTGTTAGATGCTGACGATATTAATGAGTTGGGGTGTTGGAGCCCGTTCCTTGGCCTTTGGTGTTGGTTCCCCCTGCACAGGATCGCTTGACCTGATTGAAGAAAAGGAAAGTTCAGGGACTCCAAACTTCACCCAAGTGGGAAGAAGGATTTTCAGAAGAGGAGAATCTTTGGAAGAAGCCAAGGGACAGCTTTTCCATTTAGGTAGCACACCTGTCTTTGTCAGTGGCCCCGTTAAGGGAATGAAAGAGAATAAAGACCATCCACCCATCAATTTATTCAGTCATCAACTTATCATCAGTACTTTTGTTCACTATATTAGCCTATTAAAGAACTGGAGGGTATTATTAGTCATAGCAGCAGTTGATATTTATTGAGACTTTACTATGTCGCAGGCACTGTGCTAAGCACCTTTCCTTATCAGTTCATTTAATCCTCACAACAATCCTACAGCTGAGAACTGTCATAGGGAAGTGAGGCTTAGAGAATAAATAGCTTGTCCAGGGTCCCACAGATATTCACTCTTGCTGATAGCCTCAATGCTTTACTGTTTTGCATTTACGGTACTGGGTGCTCTCTTGGGTGCTGGACACTGTGCTAGGAACTGGGATCCAACAATGAAAAAATGCAGTCCTCACCCACTATCTGAGGCAGTGAGAGATGAAAATACAAATACACCATCTGAATGAGACTACACAGTGTTGGAAACCATTCTAGGGTCCCAGGGGGAAGAGATGTTGCTGGTGGAGCCAGGGAGATGGTCACAGCAGAGGAGATATTAGATCTGGGATTTAAGGAGGAATGGGAGTTTGATCACCAAAGATGAAAAGAGATGAAGGGAAGCCCAGGCAGAAGGATTAGCATGTCCAAAAAAGGAAAATTATAAAAAGCAGGAAAGGGGAAGGAAATACCGACTGAGCTGGGATGGGGAAGGAGCGGATTGGGAGATGCCTTGCCCAGGCGGAGGAGGCTGCGATCACAAGTGGGGAGTCAACCTCAGAACTTGACATGAAAGCTTCTGTTGCTGGGTCTCTTATTGTGATCTAGAGGGGGTGGGGGTCTTCTAAGGCAGCCCAACAGATCTGGTTAGCCTTTGGCCTAGGAAGCAGCAGGACTAAGCTTTCATCACTCAACTTTCATTGGCCTTAAGTACTTGACTGCTCCCCCATGGAGGTCAGGTCCCTCAGCTCAGTGAGGAGATAGACAACACTCATAAAGTGCTCTACTGTTCGCATTCTTGCCTGAGTCTCTGCCTCCCTTCTAATGTGAGAATACTGATCTAGTGTGCCAACTACAAAAGCACGTTCTGTCGATGTAGTATGATTTGAGTAAAGATACAATTTCCACAGTCTCAAATGCACCCCATTGATTCTGCCTTCAATTTCTACATTGCTTCCTTCTTAGAACAAGGCTTTTAAAGGCTGATGCTAAAGAGAATGCTATAGACCAGATTGACACCAGGAGCAATATCATCAAGAGGATGTCAATCTCCTCCAAAGGCTCTGATGGGAGTGATGGGTGAGGCAAGAAAACCTTGCTTGGAGCATGGGGCAGCAAACATGTTCAGTAAATAGTAAACCTGATAGTAAATATTGTAGTTTCTATGGGCCACTTGGTCTCTCTCGCAACTATCTAACTCTACTGTTGTAGCATGAAAGCAGCCATAACCATATGAACCAATGAGTAAATAAATGTGACTGTGCTCTAATAAAACTTTATTTACAAAAATAGGGGATGTGGGCTAGATTTGATCTACTGGCTTTAGTCTGCCAACCACTGCATTAGAGGATCCCTACTAAGACAGGTCAGTGGGGACCTGTAAAAGGAACTAGAACGGCAACACAAAAAGTGTTCTTGGGATGCTAAACTAGGACCAGCCTGATTAACTTATGTGGTAAGCCCTCAAACATAGCAAGGTCCCCAGAGCCTGCTCCTGAAAATAACCCCCTTTTCTGACCTCCAATAAAACAGTCTCAGCATCACCTTGGCTTCATTCTTCACTTTCGCCCACTTTATTCAATCTACCACTAAGAGCTGCTATTTCCTCCACCAAAACGAATGTTTAAGAGTTAAGAATCAGGTCTCACTCTGGCTGGTGTTAGATGGGTGGCCCGAATTCTGAAGGTTTATGGGATTGATTCCCTGTGAAGGGCATGTACCTGAGTTGCAGTTTCGATCCCCAGTCTGGTTGAGGTGAGTGCAGGATGCAACCAATCAATGTGTCTCTCCCACATCAATGTTTCTTCTCCCTTTCTCTTTCCCTCCCTTTCATTCTCTCTAAAAATCAATGGGGGGAAAAATATCCTTAGGTGAGGATTAAAAAAAAAAAGAAGAATCAGGTCCACAGTTAGTTATACAGCAATAAGGGACAAAGCCAGGACTTTTTGTCTGACACTAAGGATGGATAAATATCCTCACTGAATCTTTACTTTCCAAGAATCCCTGCAAAATGTGTTTGGTGTAAAGTAGGCCATGATGGCAGATATTTGGTGGCAACACATGGCATCTCTGGGATCCCTTCTCCCATGACGTTTGCCTTCAGGAACTGGACCCCCTGACAACCCCAAAAGAGATACCTGGGAACTGAGACATGTTTTTAAATAAGTGCAATTAGTTACAGATTGCAGGCCAAGTGTCAAATTATAATGTGCAACTGGATGACTCAGAATGGAGCTTTTAAGTCAAAAGTGTAAGTTTTAAAATACTTTTATCAAAGAGTAAAATTTTCACATTAAAAAAAACTATACAGCATGAAACAAATGTATGAATCAGCAGCGGGGGGTCGGGGGGAACTATTATTTTATACTACCTTAACTTTATTCTTGAATTACTTATACCTTGTCAATTTCTAAAAATGTTTGAGGCCGCTTACATATACACTTAATTAAAATAAGAATAGAATGATAACAACTAAATGAGAAGAGAGCTGCTTGAACCAAAAGCCATGGAGTTCTAAATCATGTGAGACAATACACTCACTGAGTTCTGGAGAAACATTGTTTTCTCTTGTACAAAACTCTGAAACTGTGGCTCTCCAAGTCTAGGGTCCCCAAGAAGGACCTGGGAAATGTGTGTGAAACAGATTCCTGAAGGGCCCTGCAGATTGTGACTCAGTCGGTCTTGTCCAGGGCCCAGAAATCCACATTTTCAGTATCAACTCCTAGTAATTTTGTTGAAGTAATTTAGTGATTACACATGATAAACACTGATTTTCAAGAACTTCGTGGTATACTCTTTGAACAACTCAATCAACATCATCAATACCTCAGAAAGCAATTTATGGAAATAAGCATTCTTGGAATGACTTTTCAAAAAGCTCAATCCTAAGTAAAATACTAAGGACATTTTATTGAGATCTTTCTTTTTTCTTAATGTAGACATTTATTGCTATAAAATTCCTTGTTAGAATTGCTTTTGCTACATCCCGTAAGTTTTGATATATTATATTTGCACTTTAATTTGTCTCAAGATTTTTTTTTCTTATTAACTAACATCAGACTCAACAATGAAAGATTAAAAGCTTTTTCTCTAAGATCAGGAACAGGTCAAGGATGCCTACTCTCACCACTCCTATTCAACAGTACTGGAAGTTCTAGCCAGAGGGGTGAAGCAATAAAAGAAAAGTAACCCAAATTGGAAAAGAAGAAGTAAAATTGATTTTGTTCACAGGTAATAAAATCTTATATGTAGAAAATCCTAAATATTCCACCAAAAAACTGTTAAAACTAATCAATGAATTCAGGAAAATTACAGGATACAAAATCCACATACAGAAATCAATTAGGTTTCTATGCAATAACAATAAAATATCTACAAAAGAAATAAAGAAAATAAAGACAGCATCAAAAAAATAAAATACTTAGGAATAAATTTAACCAAGCAAGTAAAAGATCTGTACAATGAGAAATAAAAGAATTTAATGACAGAAATTGAAGACACAAATAAATGGAAAGATATCGCATGCTTAAGGATCAGAAGAATTAATATCATTAAATATCCATGCTACTTAAAACCATCTGTAGATTCAGTGTGATCTTTGTTCAAAATCCCAATAAAAATATTTTAAAATTTGTGTAGAACCACAATAGATTCTGAATAGCCAACCCAATCCTAAGAAAGAAGAACAAAGCTGTAGGCATCACACATCCTGATTTCAAACTATACCTCAGAGATAGAGTAATAAAAACAGTATGGTACTAGCATAAAAATAGACACAAAGTCCGTTGGCACAGAATTGACAACCCAGAAATAAACCCTCATATATATGGCCAGCTAATATTTGACAAGGGAGCTACAAATACTCAGTGGGGAAAGAATAATCTCTTCAATAAAAGGTGCAGGGGAAACTGAATAACCACATGCTTAAGAATTAAATTGGATCTGTATCTTATACCACTCACAAAAATTAACTCAAAGTGGATTAAAAACATAAAAATAAGAGCTCAAACCATAAACTCATAGAATAAAACATGGAAAACTTCTTGACAATGTTCTTGGCCATTACTTATTGGATATGACACCTAAAATTAAAAGCAATAAAATCAAAAGTTAATACGTGGAACTACATTAAGCTAAAAAGCTTCTGCAGAACAAAAGAAACAATTAACAAAATGAAAAGGCAACCCACCAACTGGGAAAAATATCTTTTCAAATCACATATCTAATGAGGAAGTCAATATCTAAAATAAAAAATTAATATAGCTCAATAGCAAAAAATAAATAAGTTAAATAATCAATCACATACAAAAAAATGGGCAGAGGAACTGAATAAATATTTTCCCTAAGAAGACATACAAATGTGAACAGGTACATGAAAAGGTGCTTAACATCACTAATCATTCAGAAAACACAAATCAAAACCACAATGAGCTACCACCTCACACCTGTTAGAATGACTATCACTAAAAAAGACAAGAGATAACAAGTGGCAAGGGTGTAGAGAAAAAGGAACCCTTTTTCAGTATTGGTGGCAATGTAAATTGGTGTAACCACTATAGAAAGTGTACAAAGGCTCCTTAAAAAATTAAAAATAGAAATACCATATTATCCAGCAGTCCCATTTCTGGGTATATATCCGAAGGAAATGAAAACAGGATCTCAAAGAGATATTTACATTCCCAAGAGCATTAATCACAATAGCCAAGATATGAAAACAACCTTAGTGTTCATCAAGAGATGAAAGGATAAAGAAGATGTAAGTATAGACAGTTTATATGCAATATAGAGGACATCAGGAAAAGGTAGGTTAACAGTTGTGAGTACACAAAACAGAGTTTATTCTTGTGTTATTACTTATTAATCACTAGAGGCCCAGTGCATGAAATCATGCATTAGGGGAAGTCCCTCAGCCCAGCCTGCACCCTCTTGCAGCCCAGGACCCCTTGCTCCTCACCGCCCACCTGTTTGCTGATCCTTAGCGCTGCCAGAAGTGGGAAGGGCTCCTGCCACCACTGCTACACTCACCAACCATAAGCCCAGTGTCTGGCTGAACAGTGCTCCCCCTGTAGGAGTGCATTGACCATCAGGGTGCAGCTCCTGCATTGAGTATCTGCCCCTTGGTGGTCAGTGTGTGTCATAGTGACCAGTTATTCGGCCATTCAGTTGATTTGTACATCAGGCTTTTATTATATAGGATTATACTATTTTCCATATGAGCAACTGTAAATCTACTTTTGCCTCACCCTGTACGTGATCTTATATGGTATATATTGTATATGTGAGATATATTATCTTATATGTGATATATAGATATTAGCTATAGAATAAAAATCTTACATATATTTTGTATATACAGGGTGTCCCAAAAACACGTATACATACTTTAACATCAGATAGCTCAGTTGAGGTTTCTTTATTTTCAGTCACACTAAGCTTTGAACAAAAGAAATTCATACAAAAATGCTACTAGATGTTTTAAAACACAGTTGATGTATAAACACAGCCTTTATAATTATTCAAGGTATGTATACATATTTTTGGAAAAAAACTTATACACACTTTAACAGCTGATAACTCACTTAATTTTCAGATTTACAGGTTTAACTGATTTGAAAAAATGGGTAAAGTCAGACTAAACTTTGAACAAAAAAAAATATATCCACTACACTTTTTTATGGGGATACATAAAAGATAAATGTTATGGTACAAAACCAGCAACAGTTGACAAATTGAGGGTGCACAATTACTGAATGAAATGTTCTTGATGTTTGTGATTCCATTGTTTCATGTTATCTGCAGTATCTGGACCCGAATGGTCATTAGCTTGAAAACAGGCATTGACAAAAAATTATTCATTTCTACAGATTCTTTTAAATTTTGAAAATGAACTGTATGTTAACAAACACTAACTTTGTAATCATCCAAAGTGTGTATACATTTTTGGGATACCCTATATATTAAAATATATAACATATCTTCTTTATCCACTCATCTATGGATAGACACAGGTTGTTTCAATATCTTCGCTATTGTGAATAATTCTGTAGTGAACAGGGGTGTACAGATGTCTCTTCAGGGTCCTGTTTTCATTCCCATTGTGTATATATGCCCAACGATATATACATATATGTATAGATAGATATAGATATAGATATAGATAAATATATAGATTATATCTAGTATAATATATATACATATATATATATATATATGGATTATAGATTATTATTCAGCTATGAGAAAGAAGGAAATCTGCCACTGAGACAACCTGGATGGACTTGAGGACACTATGCTAAGTGAAATAAGTCAGAAAAAGAAAGACAAATACTGTATGATATAACTTATATTTGGAATCTAAAAAAGCCAAACTCTTAGAAATAGAATCAAATAATGATTGCCAGGGGATGGAGTTGGGGAAATGGAGAGAAGTTGATCAAAAGTTATGAACTTTCAATTATAACATGAATATGTTCTGGGGATCTAATGCATAGCACGGTGACTTGAGGCGACAATATTGTATTACATACTTGAAAGTTGTTGAAAGAGTAGATCTTAAAGGTTCTCACCACAAAAATAAAATGGTAATTATGTGAGATGATGAAAGTGTTAGGTGTTAGCTAATACAATGGTAGTAATCATTTCACAATATATGTGTATCAAATCAATACATTGTATGATGTAAACTTATATAAGTTATATCTAAATTATATCTTTATAAAAAAATACTGATTACAGAGCATTATATCACTGCCCTGGGAAGATTTCTCATAGAAACCAAGAAAGTTCATTGCAGATATTTAGCTTTCTGGCAATCTCACTTGCTTCAGAAAGGGAACTCAGAGAGCCTAGGAGAATGTTTGGTTGATTTCAGAACTTTATATTGGGTCTCCATTTCACCTCCAGGAGGGTGACTCAACCTGGCATCTCTACAAAATATAAGGAACCTCATCTCACCTGGACTGTCAAGACCTAGGGATCACACATCCCCTTTCTCCTCTCCTCTTCACCTCCCACCAAAGCCTCCAATAAATCTAATCCCTCTAAATACCTCTCTACTTATCTTTCTGAATGCCTACTGCTTTGGGTATCATCTGTGCATTCCAGTCCCTCCCTTTCCCATGTCTCTGTGCCAAAGAGACAGAGTACATGGACATGGACCACACTAGGTAGAGAAGGCTGGACTCAGAATAGGGAGCCAGGGGGCAGATGTTCTGACTAGTAGGTTAGCTTACTGCTGGGGTCCGGCCAATTGGGACTGAGTGAGATGGGCTGGACACACCATGGAGCCCTCCCATGGTCCCTCCCCAGCTCGGCTCTGATCCTGCATCAGTGGGGTCCCTCTCACAATCAGGGACCCCTGGAGGGATGTAGGAGAGTCGGTTGTGACCCAATGCTGCAGGCCAGGCAAAGGGACCCCATAAATTCAGGCACCGGGCCTCTAGTTAACAATGAAAACATGTTGAATTTATTTTTAAAAGAGTTAAAAGTATGCCTTAACCAGTTTGTCTCAGTGGCTAGAGCGTCGGCTTGCGGACTGAAAGTCCCAGTTCGATTCCGGTCAAGGGCATGTACCTTAGTTGTGGGCACATCCCCAGTGGGAGGTGTGCAAGAGGCACCTGATCAATGTTTCTCTCTCATCGATGTTTCTCTCTATCTCTCTCCCTTCCTCTCTATAAAAAAATCAATAAAACATATTTTTTTAAAAAAAGTTAAAAGTAGTAAATACCTAAAAGTATGACAAGTTCTGTAAGTAAAACCAGTTTTTTTACCTGTAAAAATAATAATCATTATACTTGTATTTGAACAGTTCACCAAGTGCTTTTATATGCATTTTCTCACTCCTCATATCAACATTGGAATGTGTGTGGTATTATTCTTATATACAGAGTATGAGGCTCTGAGAGTTTAAGGGACTTGCTCATAGACTCACAGAAGTGAGACAGGCAGATGTTCAGGGCTCTACCCGTTATTTGAACCTAGTTTAGGGGAAGAGTTACAGCAGTGTCAGGTTGGCCAATGAGTTTCACGTAACGTCAGATCCCATTGGTTGGTGGTAGTTGCCTAAAGTGATGTGCTGAGAAGAATTCTGAGGCTGAATCTGGACTCAAGAAAGAGTATCTTGCTTAATTAGCAACATCTGGCAAGACATTGAGGAGGAGTAACAGGACTCCCACATATTTTACACACATGCCCATTACTGTTTGAGAGCATGGGCTTTGAAGTTTCATAGATCTACCTTAAGACCTGACTCATCTCTCCACTCAACCTTCTGGGCTTCAGGTTCCCTTATCTATTTTCAAAAGACCATAATATTAACTGCCTCGTGGAGATGCTGCTTTTATTTCCCAACCTAAATTTATCTTCACATGAAAACAAAGGTGTCATCCTCAACTAGGAGAACAAATCATTCCAATAAAACTATGAACAATGCCCATTCTAAACTTCATTATTCAATCAGTAAAGGAGCAAAGTGCAGTAGGGGGCGGGCTAGGGTTAGAGATAGGAATCCTGGAGTCTGGCCCAGCTCTGCTTTTATCATTTGTTCTAGAGCTTCAGAGATGTCTGGAAGAGTTCTCATTCCTAAAGTAAGTCCAATGGACTGTACTGATCACAGAGTCTTTATTAGACACAGGCTGGCATCAGCTGATGGCACTTGAAAATCAGCAAGGAACGCTTGTGCAGAAGGTATCACCCTTCCCTAAATGTGTGTCCTGCTTGCTGTTCTTGATGAGCTGTGTCATCATGAGCAAGTCAGTTAATTTTTGGAAATAATAGTTTCTTAACCTGTGAAATTAGATTGTTGAAACAAATTTCTTTTAGAAAGAGTAACTTTGCAGGGGGGAAAGGGTTACAGGAACTATTTTTTCAGTTTTCCACTTTTCTATGGTGGTATATTGTCTTTATATCACTGAAAATTGAATAATAATAAAATAGAGATTTAACATCTGTTTGAAATGTTATTCTTCTCCTTATTTTTCCATTGCCTTTATTTCCCTTTTACTTTTCAAAGTTTTGCACTGCTTTTATTTTTTATATTTTTCTTTTCTTAAGCAACTTCAGATTTCTTGCGGAATTTGGTGTGTATGTGTATTTTGTTCATGATAACAACTGAGGTACACCAGGAAACATCCCATGCTGAGACACATGCTGCTCATGCCTGAAATTCCACCTTTCTTCTAATAGTGGAACTCATTCTTCTTGTTTGTGTTGTCTTTTCAGCTACAAATGCTCCAGGGAGGAACGGCAGCTTAATTCCCCAACCTTTGCGCAGCAGAGTTTATTAGAGGTTTTCTAGAAGTTACAAGAAGAGCTTGACAGTACCTAAGACCATGAGAAAGGTGAGAAGGAGCCTGGACCTGGTCTCTACTGAAAGCTACAATACAGAAAGACATACTTTCAAATTCCTCTATCATAAAGTACAATGTTTTGCTATATTGGGCTTATGTCAGCCATTAAAAGCATCATGTTCATAGGAATTCATTCCTTAACATTTGTATTATAAACACAATTTCAATGTTTAAAACTCTTTGTAAGTAATAAAATCATTATTATTTGGTCAGAGGCAGTGCAAGTTGAACTCAGGTTTATGGTTTTTGCTTATGATCCATAACATGTAGATTGCATGTGTTCACTTACTCTTAAATCTGGGAAGACGTGTATCATATTGTTTCTGATCTTGCGTATCTCAGATTCTCTCTTTTGATTGTGCAAATGTTCTGAGATCCAACAATAATAAATGAATGAATATATCTATATATAATATTCATTACATATATATATACACACACACACATACACACACACACACAAAACATGTATCTCACAACCCACGTATCTTGTTTAAGCTGCTCTTTCAGAGAGATTTATAACACTTTGCTTTACAAAGAAAGTTTAAATAAGAGAGAAAATAAAATGAAACAGTGACTGCTCCCTAGTGCAATTACTCTGTCAAATACTCCCCTAGGGAAAGGAATTTGCTCTTATTGTGAAATAAATTAATAGAGAAACCAGACTCCTGCGGTAACTTTTCTTTATCCCCAGGCAGTATTTTCCCACTACTGCTCTCAAAATTCACTTTTGGCAATACACATATGGGAAGGTTGGAAATAGCTAAAAATTATACGTTAGAATTGTAAATATATTCCCAATTCCAAAAATGTTAGCAGCTCCCTAAATTATCAAGGAGTGCACAATCATTTAGAGGTTGTCTGCCTCAGAAATCGATTGCTGGTCTACTTATCCCCTGGAAGGGAAAGAGCTTTCTCTCACCGTCCTTTCAACTCCCACAGATCAGGATTTCTGTCCCAGCAGCTGCCACTTGCCCAGAAAATTTGTAAGGACAAGGCCCATTGGGCTGCAAGGAAAGTGCAGAAATGGCCAAGCCTCGTTAGTCTTTTTCCAAATCCCACAACTCAGCTTCCCTGAGCACCTCCACTACCTGCACTGCCAGCACGAGTCCTCTGCCACTCCAAATCAGGCATCACCCCTCAATTAATAGCCATTAGCCTCCCATTCTGTTAACATCAAACCACTGGATAAAATTCTCTTCACCTTGGCCAGATCACTAGTATGAATGAAGTCACAATCAATTGCTGAAATCCATGCCAGCTGAAATTCGCTCTAAACTAATCTTAAATCAACAACATAAGGGCAGTAACTATATGCAAAATTGATTAGGGGAAGTCTTAACCAAACCACAGAGCAAGGCAGGGTCTTTAGGAGGAAGTATTCAGGGGAAGGGGGACTCTGGAACATAACAGTGCAAATAGATACTAAGCCTGGAGATGGAGATAGTGACTGCCTGTTGTATGTGGGCCTTTAGAATCTATGCCCAGCCTTTCCACAGGAGCCTTGCTGACGAACTAGTTCCACCCTCATAAGCATAAAGTGAAAAGTTATAACAAAATAACAACAACTCACATTAACTGGGTTCTTACTCTCTGCCAGACTTTTATCTAAGGGCTTTATGAGCTTTAACTTGCTTAGTTCACACAGCCTGCAAGGTAGATATCATTACTATCTCCATTTAATGGGAAAGAAAACTGAGGCATAAAATCATAGATAGTACGCAAAGAACAGAGAGCAAGTATTTCCTACAGATCATAGGCACTACCAGTATGTCCCGCGTTATGAGCACTGTCCACTAGAAAAATGTTTAAATGCCAACCATTCAATAATAAGGATCATTATCTAGCATTTATTAAGCACTAATTATAGTCCTTTGGGTGTGTATGACAGAATAGTCTATCTGCACTCTTATTTTTAGACTCCGATTCCTGCACTCATGAATGAAACAATGGTAGTGAGATAACAAAGTGGTTAAGAGTAAACCAGTGGAATTGGACTCTCTGCCATCAAACCTAAGCTCCCCCACTGCTAGCTGGGTGACCTTGCACAAATTACTTGACCTCTCTAAGCCTCATCTATATACTAAAGACAAAAATGGCACCTACTTGATGGAGTGGTCATGAGGGTAAAAGGAATGTCTAAGAAAGATGCTTATAACAGGGCCTGGTGCATAGTGAACGTTAAGTGAATGTTGTAATTTATTTTCCTCTGTTGACAGAGAAAAGATTTCAATAGTCAACAGGTCGGCTGGCCAGTGTGAGTATTCCGTTCAAATGTAACTGGTCTCATTGTAGTGTTACACCGAGCAGCATCAAACAGACTGTCAAATTACAGCAAGGACAGGGAGGGTGGGTAGGTGGGTAACAAATCAGCCAAGGGACTTTTATGCATGCATTTAAGCATAACCAATGGACACAAAACACTGGGGAGTAGGGGAGGCGGGGGCAAGGCCAGGGGAAAAAAAGAGATATACGTACTAATCTTTGTAAAACTGTATGTAATAAATAAAAAACAAATAAAAAAAGAGACAATGGAGTTTTCTTTTTTATAGTGCTGATTTAATTTAGTTTTGTTGGGCATTTAAAAGGGCACATCTTTTAAACATTTCTGATGTTTTCTGTAATTGCATGGACTGAAGGAGGCAAATTCCGTGGATGGAGGAGGGGAAGGGCTGCAGAAACTGAGAAGAGTGGAAAAGCATTGTAAAATTCTATGAAATTGTAGATTTCTCTAAAAGGTATATGAAGGCGTGGAATTCTTTTCTATTAATTCTTATTAAAAATAATACATTCTTGTTGTATAAAACTTAAAAATCAGAAAAAAGTACAAAAAATGTTAAGCAAAAAGAAAAAAAAAAAGTCTTTTCCATTATCTTACCACTATTACTTTTCTGAGAATAGATACTGAACTCCTAAGCACTGGACTGGCCATACTAACTAAGAATAGAAGGTGTCCATTTTGATTGGCTAGTGTCTCTGTAACAATTGTTTATATTTTGGATATAAAATTATCCCTATGTTTGTGTGCATGGTTCATTCCTATGTGTTTATTTTTAATAATATTAGAAACATATTGAACATCGGTTTATTCAGATTTTTAAATTGTTTTTATTACTGATATAATGAACTTTTCCTGTCATTAGGCATTGCTTGAGGGCATCATTTTAAAATCATCTACTACTAATGCAATAGAATAGATACATCATGATTTATTTAACCATTCTATTACTGTTCAATATTCATGCCGTTTCCAATTATTTTGTTATTATAAATATCTTTGTACATAAAACTTTGAATAGCTAATGTGTTGTCATTGGAGGCACATATTTACTTCCAGAGCAAAATAACACTGTAATTTTAGAACAAGCTGTTACTCCTACAAATCACTGGGTTAGTCAGTATGATTGTGGGGATTCTGTTACTAGGAATGAAATTCATACCATCCTTACATATACCAGTGAATGTAAATAAATGTAAAAGTGTCCTATAAATGGCAAATTGATATATAACTGTATTATTGTTACTTATGGTACTACTAGAGGCCCGATGTATGAAAGTCATGCATGGGGGCTGGGAGGGAGCAAAAAGAAAAAATTTCTTTTTGAATTTTTGCAGCCCAGCCTGTCACCTCTTACAATTCAGAACCCCACAGGGGATGTCTGACTACTGGTTTAGGCCTGATCCCAAGCCTAAATCGGCGGTCGGACATCCCTCTTGCAATCTGAGACCACTGGCTCCTAACCGCTCTCCTGTCTGATAGCCCCTAACCCCTCTTCCTGCCTGCCTGCCTGATTACCCCTAACCACTCTCCTGCCTGCCTGATTGCCCCTTATGCCTCTGCCTGCCTGCCTACTTGATCACCTCTACCCACTCTGCCTGCTTGCCTGACACCCCTAACTGCTCACCTGCCTGCCTGATTGCCCCTAACCACTCTAGTGGCTTGGGTGAGTTGGACCTTCAATATGGATACGGGGTGGTCTCCCTGAGAGCTTCAGCCACTGAGCATCTGCCATTCCCAGCCACAGTGATTTGCTAAGGGGTGGGCATACAGCCCAATGTGAGTTGATGAGGTCCAAGGCGCAAAGTAAAATCACTTTTTCTTCTAGGAGAACTACCTCTGGATTTGTTGGTGTGAACATCTGGAACTGTAGACATTATCTTGGTACCATGATGGGGAAGCCAAGAACCTCCTACGAAATTACGATGTGGAACCTGAGCACTAGACAAGGCCAAACAGATATAAATAGAAACTAGGTGTCAAACTTGTAGTTTGAGAAAGATTAAAGATAACCTGAAAACCCTTCTATTACAAATATCTAGAAATGCTTATTTTCTTAATGCAAGTCTGAGCTCATAGAAAGGGAAAAAATGTAATGTAATACATATATTTATATTAGTAAAAGCTTAATATGCAAGTCGACTGAACAGCAGGACAACCTTCTGGACAACCACACTATGACACCACTGGCACCAAGCCCGCCAAAGCGGGTGCGATGCAATTGGTCCAGGGCCCAGCCATTGCCTCCAAGAGGGAGGCCCAGGCCACCGACCAGAGGGCTGCAGTGGGTGGGCGGGGCCTCTCTCTGCAGGGGCTATCCATCTTGTAGCCCCAGCTGGGTGGCCAAGGCCTACCTCTTTGGGGCAATCGATCCCAGGGCTCCCGGACTGTGAGAGGGCACAGGCTTGGCTGAGGGGCCCACTTCCCGTGCCCTCTTCCCCCCCTCAGTGTATGAATATTGTGCACCAGGCCAGGCCTCTAATCTAAACTAATAAAAGCGAAATATTAAAATTAACCGTTTCTCCGAGACAGGGTAAGCCACGCCCACCAGCCAATCAGAGCGGCTGTATGCAAATTAGCCCAGCCAACATGGCGGCCGCCACTCACGGACCTGAGTAAACAGCCCTTTCCATTGCGGCAGCAGCGAAAGTGAAGCTGC
>PVJC01037146.1:0-17352 GCA_004026665.1 Murina feae | reverse complement strand
GTAAGAGGTGGCAGGGGTCGGCGGCCTGCTTGGTGGGCTTCCCAGGCCCCTTGCAGGGCACCAGGAAGTGGGAAAGCAAGGTGGCGGGCTGGGGAATGGGAAAGAGGCGGCGGGGGGGTCTTGGCCTGCTTGGCGGCTGCCCAGGCCCTTTGCGGGGCACCGGGGAGCAGGAAAGCAAGGCTGCAGGGGCCGGAGTCCTGCTTGGCAGCTCCCCAGACCCCTTGGCGGCACCGGGAAGTGGGAAAGGAAGGCAGCAGGGGACAGCTGAGTGGGAAAGAGTCGGCGGCCTGCTTGGTGGCTCCCCAGGTCCCTTCCGGGGATCAGGGAGCAGGAAAAGGCTGGCCTGACCACGAGGCGGGGTTTTCCTTGCTTTCTGGTGGCTGAAGGAAGATGGGCAGTAGGCAAGCTTGGGAGGCAGGCAGCACCCAGCCCTGGCCACAGCTCAAAAAAGAGAACAACATGCAGGGGAGGGCAAGAGTTTGAGAGATCAACATAGAGGGGGTGCCTGCTCCAAGTCTCCACGGTGTGCCTGGGGGCAGGCCCCCAGCAAGTAGACACACACAGGAGGACTGCTCCGAGCCTCAGATGCGACTGGGGGCAGGTCCCCAGTGGCCACACACACACACACACACACACACACATACACAAACACAGAAGGTGCCTTGCAGACTGGGGCCATCATAGGATATCCACTGAGGGGTCCCAGACTGTGAGAGGGCACAGGCCGGGCTGAGGGACTCCCTCCACCCCGAGTGCACAAATTTTTGTACACCGGGCCACTCGTTTACTGGATAATTGGAGAAACACTGTACATACTAACATGGAGCAATATGAGATTAGGAACTCATATTCCTGGGGAAAAACATCATTACTAAATTTTACAAAGCAAACCTCAGACAAATAAAATATATTACAAGTGACACAATATCAATTAGGTACTTAGGAAATAAGCTAAAGAAATTCTCTCAGAAGTAACTAAAAAAAGATAAGGGAGAAAAAATATCTTACTGAGGATAGAACTCCAAGAAAGCCAATCTATATAAATAAAAATGTAAATGTTCATTTGTTCAAAATCTCAAATCTCTGAAAGTTCTTCACCGATTGCTTTGAAATTTTGACACAGCATTGCATTCAAATATGTGCGTGTTTTTATATACCTACATTATATACATAGCACACCTGTGACAAGTGAAAACATGGTGTTTTTGAAAAACACAGGTAAAAACATCCTTTTTTGAAAAACAGCGCCATCTGTTGGACGTTAAAGCAATACATGCTACAAACTTAACAATATTATTCAGTCTAACATTCAAAGCCAGGCAGTCACATACAAGTCCATTGACACTGTTGTGGAAGCAGATGAAGCAGTTAATTATCCAACAGAATTTTTGAATTCACTAGATCTGCCAGGGATGGAATTCAATCAGCATGCCAATTATTATGTTGCGATATATCAACCAGCATGGGGGCCAGGGCTGGGCCGCAGTCCCCCCATGCTGGTGGCCAAGGCCCGCAGGGAGTGTGGTGGGTGAGGGTGGGGGAGCTTCCTCAGCAACTTTTTCCTCTGGCTTTTGGGTGGCTTGGTGAGGGCCCCTGCCAGCAGGAGTCAGGAGTGGCTGGGCCGCTTTGGGCGTAGGGTGCGGGTGCGGGGTGCGGGGTGCGGGGTGCGGGCTACCGGTGGGGAGTGGGAGTGCAGGCCGGTGCTGTGGGGCCCAGGCTGCAGAGGCGCACGTGTACGAGGCTAGACCAGCCAGGCAAGGCGGAGGCGGCGGCATGCCAGGGGCAGCTACCTGGGCGGGCGCATTATATACCCACAAGCATTGTGCAATTAAACGTATTAGAAACATGCACTTTCTCTTTTCTTTCTTTTCCATTTAACCAGACTGAGCCACAGCAATGTGTGGCCGGGTACAGCTAGTATATTGATAATACAAAATTCCAGAAAATGAAATCAGAGTAAATGAAAGAGAGACAAAAACCAAAAAAGGAATAGAAAAAATTTTTTTTTCTGAGAGGAAATAAAGATTGTAATTTTAACATTAAAAGGACCACTGAATACCAAATAAGTTAATAAAAAATACGTATATAAAACATATGTTATTTATATTTTTAAAAATAATTTCAAAGAGAAAGAACAAATTAAACAAGCATCCATTGTGAAGAAGCACAAGAAAAAAATATTATCTACAAAAGAGAAAACTTGGATAATTTCATTTCTTTTTTAAAAAGGTAGACAATGGAGCGATATTGACAGAAATTTTAGAAAGAATATGTATATGTTCATTAAAGGTATTGCTCAAATGTGTGAGCAGAACTTGTATGTGATTTCAAATGTGCATTCTTTCCTTCAATTTTAGTCAAACACATTATAATTTATTTCCTTACAATTGTGACTATTTTCTTCTTGTTGATCCAGGGAAATGTGACTGAGAGTATGTAAATTTTCCTAGAAATGGAAGTAGCACATCATTTCCCATCTCTTTTTTCATTCATTCTCCTGCTTAGAAAGTGGATATGACGACTGGCACTGGAGCAACCAGCTGAAATCATGAATATGGTAACTGCTGCAGAGAGGAAATGCATAAAACTGGGTCACCAACAACATTCGTGGCTCTATCAGGTGAGGTCTGGACATCCTATGCTCAGATTTCTCTTATATGAGAAATAAATTTTAATATATTTTAAGCCATTTTTCATTTGTTGTTTTTTTTTTTGTTGTTGTTGTTAGATATAACCAAATATGATCCTAACCAATATGACTTACAAAAGGGGAGATACTATTCATATGCTTCTAAGGACTCATGATATAAAGAACCTAAATGTCTTTTCTAAAAAAAACATTATTTAGGAAATACTCAGGCCACCTGAGAACTGAATAAATATAATGACTCAGATATGATTAAAACATGTGGCCATGGGAACAGTAACATTTGAGAGTTGATTTCCAAACAATTGCTCAAATGTATATAAACAGATGTTAAATGCACAATATAGCAATTAAATTAATACTAATCATCTGGTTGTAAAACTCAAGATTATTCTGCAAAATGTGACAGTTGTGGGATGTGAAGGAAAGGATATACAGTGTACAAATTGCTCATCCCATGAGGCAGAATCAATGATTCATTCTAAAATGGATAATTACATTGCAAGAGAATTAGGTGTTCAAAGTTTTAAACAGATAGGCATCCACTCATAGCATAAAAGTAATGTTTTTATTCCTTTGGAGACAAAAGATAAAGCAGTAGGATCAAAAGATAGGAAAAAGAAAACAGCCAGGCTGTGTAAATAGCCAGAAGTCTATTACAAGGCAATAGAAGTAAGATTTCATTAGTCAGAATTATTTGGGGTTCAGGTGAGACTTATTTGACTTTAACTTCAGGAACACAGTTAAGATTTGTTTAAGCTACTCTTGAGTCACCCTCGTGTACTCTTCTTGTAGTGTGTGAGCAAAACACAGTCCTGCCCATCCCGCTCCCTAGTACAGTATTGCATCTCTTCACCTCCAAGCTGCCTGAGAAAGTACCCCATGGAGAGGAGGAGGTGGGGACTTTTGCCTTCCAGGCAGAAATGGTCCAACTCATATCTCTCATCATCAATATCTTCTATTCCAACAAAGCAATTTTCATTAAGGAATTGATCAGTAATACTTCTAATGCCTTGGATAAGATACATTATGAGAGCCTGACAGATCCAAGTTAGACGATGAAAAATAGCTGAAAACTAACATCATCTCAAACCCCCAGGAATGCACTTTGACTCTGGTGGACAGAGGCATTGGCATGACCAAAGCTCATCTTTTAAATAATCTTGGAGCCATTGCTAAGTCTGGTACAAAAGCATTTATGGCGGGTCTTCAGGCTGCTTCAGACATCTCCAGGATTAGACAATTTGGTGATGGCTTTGATTCTGCCTATCTAGTGGCAGAGAAAGTGGTGGGGATCACAAGGCACAGTGATGATGAGCAGTATGCCTGGAAGACTTCTGTTGGGGGATTCTTCACTGTACAACCTCACCTCTTGGCTAGGGTACCAAAGTGATCCTCTACCTTGAAGAGCAGACAGAGTATTTAAAGAAGATGTGGGTCAAAGATCCCTAGTAAAGGGCATGTGCCCCAATTGCAAGTTCCCCAGCCCTGACCAATGTGTCTCTCTCACATGGGTATTTCTCTCTACTTCTCTCTCCCCTCCTCCTCCTTTCCTTCCACCCTCTCTAGAAATCAATGGAAAAAAATATCCCCAGGTGAGGATTAAAAATAATAGTAAAACCCTGACCAGTTTGGCTCTGTGGATAGAGCGTAGGTCTGCAGACTAAAGGGTCCAGTCAAGGGCATGTACCTTGGTTGCAGGCATATCCCCAGTAGGGGGTGTGCAAGAGGCAGGTTATTGATGTTTCTCTCTCATCGATGTTTCTAACTCTCTATCCCTCTCCCTTTCTCTTTGTAAAAATCAATAAAATATATTTTAAAATAATAATAATAGTAAAATTAAAAAAATTAAAGGTATGTGTATTAGTTTACATATTTAAAAACTACCATTGCACTCCATCTTTGCAGATCAAGAAAAAAGAAACTAAGGAAGCTTTGGGTTAAAGTCCATAAGGTCCCGATTTGGTTTGGGGGTTGTGCCAATATGTAGGCAAAGATGGTCCCAGGCACCCATCTCAGGCCTTCTTAGACTGGACACAGGTGCCACCTGTGGCATTTTTTATTTTGTAATAAATTCAGAAGGCAGAGAATTCTCAGAAAAGAAAAGGCAGGAGCCAGAGAGAGGTTTCATTTCTCTAGCACTGAGAAACCACCAAGTCTTACAGGTTCCACAAAATGCCTAGTGAATTCACAAACCTCTGGAACTTAGGCCCATAAAACATTGTGGAATTTTACCAACCCACAGGCCTTCAAAGAGTGTGGTTGAGGGAGGGAGAAGGAGAGGAGTATTCAACTTCCTTTTCCAAAGCCCACAAAAGGGCATTGACATGATTTGCATACTCCATATTCCAAATAGCGTGACTGATGTGATGCATGAAATTACATAAACAGGGTGTCCCCCCAACATGTATACACACTTTAACAGATAATATCTCAATTTTGAAAATGAAATGTATTTTAATAAACACTGCCTTTATAATTATTCAAAGTATATGTATATATTTTAGGATACATATACATATAATTTGCATAACATGTGCATATATATTATATATAAATAGATATATATTAATGATATATACATATACACATACTAGTAAGTATCATCGTGTAAAATATATGGATATGTGAAAAGATAGACACTGAACTATGCTCAATTTTTGGTGCTTTTAATTATTTCTATCTGTATTTTCACAATGGACATAATCTTATATAATAAAAGGCTATGCCCTGACCAGTTTTGCTCAGTGGATAGAGCATCGGCCTGTGGACTCAAGGGTTCCAGGTTTGATTCCGGTCAGGGGCATGTACCTTGGTTGTGGGCACATTCCCAATGGGGGGTGTGCAGGAGGCAGCTAATCGATGTTTCTCTCTCATTGATGTTTCTAACTCTCTATCCCTCTCCCTTCCTCTCTGTAAAAAATCAATAAAAAATATATATATATTTAAAAAAGGCTAATATGCTAAGTGTCTGGTTATCTGGTCGTCCATTCAGCCAATCAAAGCATAATATGCTAATGATATGCTAAGGTTGCTCAACCGCTTGCTATGATGTGCACTGACCACCAGGGGCAGATGCTCTGACTGGTAGGTTAGCTTGATGCTGGGGTCTGGCCAATAGGGACTGAGCAAGATGGGCCGGACATGCCCTGGAGCCCTCCCATGGTCCTTTCCTGGCTGGCCAACCTCCCACATCCCTCCCTGGCCCCGATTGTGCACTGGTGGGGTCCCTCATCCTGGACTGTGCCCTCTCACAATGTGGGACTCCTCAGGGGATGTCGGTGAGCCGGTTTTGGCCCAATCCCGCAGGCCAGGCTGAGGGACCCTACTGTTGCACGAATTCATGCACTGGGCTTCTAGTATAATTAAAGGAATGACAAGTCCACAAATAAAATTAGTTTCTATGTATTATATTCCCTTTCTTGCTTTTAAACACACACACATAAACACACACAATGAATGCATTCTCCTGAGAAGAGCAAATTAAGGACAGAGCAAGGCTGTATGAATGTGTTCATCCAAATGGTATCTTTTTATACTGTATAACTAGTAGCAATTAATGTGATCTGTGGTTGGCTATGAGCTAGGAGTTCAGAGGTGGGGGCAGAATATCTCAGGAAATGCAGGCAAACTGTATCAAACAAAGGCATCCTCTCTTGGCCTAAATCTGGTCCAGTACAAGGACTGTTTCGGCCAATTGGGAGAAGTTTGATAGGTTCAGCTTTTATTCAGTTTTAAAGTTTAACCTTGAGTCATTTTACCTACATCAAGAAGCTTTTTTTAAAAGAGTCAGATCATGAATGCTTTTTCTAAGCAGCAGAAGTATTGCATATCAGTTCCAAGTCAAATTTTGGAACCAGTTATTCTTGAAAGTTTTTTTTTTCTTTCCTGTGGCATTTCATGGAAAACACTTGCACCAGCCAACAAGTCATGGGTATGTTTTGTTAGACCGAAAAGAGTCTTAAAATGAATAAGCTAATTAAAGCCAGAGGAATAAGTGCAATTGAACAATTTTGGTTTACAATACAATGATGTAGGTGGAAAGAATCTTGAAAAATCATCTACTTCAACTATTGCATTATCACCCTCTCTAACAAATAGATATCTGCCCTGTTTTCCAAATGATTTAGGAAATATGATACAAGCCCAACAGGTTAGTTCTGCCCTCTAATAGTTTTTAGGATTGTAGAATTATTTGAATATATTTTGTTGCAAACTAAACTATAAAACATTTTATTATTCGTGTATTATCATTTGTGATCTGATTCTGGGGCTTCCATATATCTTCTTTCCTACTATATTTCAGTTCTCAGTTTCCATTTCTCTGCTGCATAAGTTGGGATTTGTTGTTGTGATAAGCAACAGGGACTTATCTGTGTTAGTGCCACAAAGTAATTAACAGTTTTGTAATGAGTCCACCTGGCTGGGCTGAATTGTTTCCCAGAATGCCCTTTAGTGGTACGTTTCATTAGGGTCAGAGATAAATAAGAGGAAGGAAGGCAGCAGCTGGTTTGTAGGACGCAACAGCTGTTGCCAATTGGCTGGCTTACCTCCTTCACTCCTGAATCTTTCAAGTTGTCTCACTTCTGGGATGTGTGTGTGTCGGACACAGGTTCAACGATTTGAAGAAGGGTTCAGCTTGCGCAAAGATACTCATTGCAAGGTCAGAAGCAACAAGCATGGACACAGGCTTCAGTGCACCCCTGTGGAGTTCCAGCTCTTCTCATGGGGTTCCACTCTGCTGTGGCCTCCTCTTCCCGATGGTTTTCCGAGGAATTTGAGGCTCTCGCCTGTTAGATGTCCAGGCCCCCTCTGTTGACTCCTTAGCCAGCACCCACCACTAGGTAAACAGATACTCTGTAATAAATTCCTTAATATATACCGACATAGGGTTGCCCTCTATAGGATAGACATCCGGGCAAAATGGCTCGACTGGGGATCAACAAAAAAATTGCATCACTCTAGCAAAAGGTGAACTATGCAGCAGCCCAGATAAACTCAGGAGAGCAAATCTCTTTTCATGGAGGGGCTTTTGTAAACAAAGAGTCCATTGGAGGAAACAGAAGTATGGTGGCTTTTCATTGGCTGAGCTGTGGCACTCTCCCATTGGCTGGCCTGTTACTGGGCCTGCAGTTGTAGTAAAAAAATACCATTCTCTGTGGGAGATGGCGGTGCAGTTTCCCCGCGCAGAGTGACAGGTGAGTGCGAGGTCCCTTCTCCAGCCTCCGGGCTCCGCTTTAAATGAGGTTTCCGTTTGTTAATGTTCACGATGCGCCATGGGTTCTGCTCCTCTGCTGGCGCCCTGCCCGCTGCCTGCAGGAACAGAGCTAGAGAACAAGAGCTGAGATGAGAAACCAAGGCTGCCTGTCGTCTCCATCCCTCCGCAGTTTAGCTTCGAGGTTTTCCTCTTTGCACAGTTTCCCTGTGAATGTCCAGAAAACTGGAAAATGCTGCCCAGCGAGTTAGGAGAATGACTTAAATGCCCAACTGCTTAAAGAGACACTAATTCCCTTAGTCAGTCTTTGTTTGCCTCTCACGACAAATTCTAAGTCTCAAGATACAGACTGTGTTGCACCCATGAATCCTTATACCATGGTCGTGAGCCAGCTGCTGTTTCAGGGTGGGGGTAGGGGTGGGGGATGGAGAGTAGGGTTCCACGGAAGAAACAGGGCGCGTCTGGCACCCACCACTAGGTCAGATGCAGCTGAACAACAACAACAAAAAGGGCTGGGACTCCAATGGCATTTTCATGGGAGAGGAGAAAATTAGGGTCTGGCCAGGCCTGATGACGACCAGGACACACGGATAAAATGGTGATAGTTGTTTCTGGCTGCTGCCTGTTCTGATCCGCTAATGCAATGTCCTGTAAGTTAAACATTTCAATATCACTGCCCTTCCTACCCGACCCCCCCCCCCTCCACACACACACACACACACACACAGATTCAGGTCAAAATGCTCATTCATTCACGCAAAACAGGGTCGTGGAGTCTGACATAGGCTGTAAGCACAATGTTGATACCCGGGAAAGCTGAGCCAGGAGGCAGGGTTGTAGTGGAAGAGAGTGTAAGTCAGAGGGAGAGACAGACCCTTCCAACTCCAGTAATGGAAGCATTGGATCCAGAGTCCGGTGTTTAGATTAATTCTTAACTTTCTCCTTTTGACTATGTCATTTTTTAAAAATATATATATTTTTATTGACTTCAGAGACAGAGGGAGAGAGAGATGGAAACATCAATGATGAGAGGCGATCATTGATCGGCTGCCTCCTGCACGCCCCACACTGGGGATCTTTCCTGAACCTGGATTGAACTGTGACCTCCTGGTTCATGGGTCCACACTCAACCACCAAGCCACACTAGAAGGCTTGACAATGTAATTTTATGGCATAGTGAGTCTGCGAGGAAATAGACTACCTATATACTAACTTCATCATTAGATCTGTATGATCTTGCTTCTGTTATTTAATCTTTCAGGGTAAAGTAAAAATTTTGTCCAAAATTAAGGGTAGAATTGTTATGAAAATAAAACAATACTGTGTGAAAGAATGTATCATAAGAGAGGCATGTGCCCCTTTTTAAACAAATTTCATTGGAGCTTTTTGTTTAATCAAAATTTTTTAAAACTTGGGAATGCTGAAATTTTCGAATTCTTTTTCAGCAGCTAACAATACAATCATAATTTTAACATTTGGCTATTAACTTGGTCCATTATACAAATAGAACTTTGAAAAAGCCATTATTATATTTGTAGAATTAACCCTGCTTGATTTTTTTCCCCATTCTCCTGGATTTAATTAACCCGGAATGCAATCTATATTTTAAACAATCTGTATGTGGAGGGTATGATCTTGCACAAAGAAGTATCACCATTTTTACTACTTTTGTATCAATATCAATTTAATTCCAACTTCAAGTCCATGTGGCCCTGGGTTGGCAGGAAATTCAGTGTCAGTTATTCTGAGTGTCTTTCCTATTAGACTCAGGCAGCACAGTTTCTATGGTCTTACAAAGCACCCAGGCATTGGAGGAAACCCTTGTCATCAGTCATCTCTGCTCCTCAGTTGCTCCCAAACCACCTATTGTTCTGTCCTACATCCCCAAGCTGCCATTTCTCTCTGAGGTTTTACTGCTTCTTAGATGATACCAGGGCAGAGTGCATGCCCCTGACGTTTTAGGGAATTATAAATCTCTCCTTTCCCACCAGTTTGCGGAATTCCTTCTTTTCTTCCCTCTCAGTAAAAACTGATCTCCACCTGGAAGAATCTCTTCAGTGGCTCTTTAGCAAAAGAGGGAGAGAATTGTTCAAGCAACCAACGGATTTCTATCATAATGCTTAGGGCTGAGTACGGGCATATATCTAGAGACTAGCAACATAATTTGATAACATGAATTGTGACACTTTCCATTTCTTCCAGGCTTTTCAACAATTTAAACAACATAAGAATAGCAGATCCTTCTCAGGGTTTGGAAGAATTTTTTGCTAAAACCACCTGAGCTTCATGCCTTTTCAGAGACTAGCTATTTTTTTTATGAGTATTTCAATTGGTTACATGGTTATTGGCATATTTAGATTTTGTTCCCTTTATTAAGTCAATTTTAACAGTCTCCACTTTTCTAGAAAAAAATGTTCCTCTTATTGGTTTTGTTATGTGTTCAGAGAATTATGCCTTAGCACTGTAATTTTTAAAATCTCACCTGTTCCTGGGTTTCCAAATAATGGTCTTCACTTTTTACTTGATTAGATTATTTAGAAAATGTGTCTATTTTACTGTTATATTTCAAAAGTTCAGCTTTTAATAATATACTTAAGTTAATTCTAATTTAAATTTTCTAATTTCAAGTGTATTAATTTTCTGCCTTGTCTTTCAACTTCTTTCACTAGATTTGTTTTACTTTTGTTTTCTAGCTTTTTAAATTCAATGCTTAGTTCCTTTGTTTTCAACTCAATGTTGCATTTACCTCAATCCTGGTAATGGTTACGCCTTAGTTTTGATGGGGCTGGTAATTGTTTTGTAACCTTCTGATAACAGTTTTGTTTCCATTGTCCAAAGGTTCTTTGTATTTGTTAATATTGAATAGACTATTTTAAATTCTTCATATATTTGATGTAATTGTTTTATACACAGGCAACACACACACACACACACACACATACACATCCCCTAGTTTTATTGAGGTGTGATCTGCAAACGTTTTCTTTAAAATTTGTTTTGAAGGGTTTATATTAATTGTGGAGAGCAGCTACAGTGTTTGGACAGGTTCAAGTATCAAACTAATGAGAGGGCACAGTTCTCTCATGGCCACATGCAAGTCCCAGCTTGGAGGGCAGAGACCTCCCAGCACAATTATAGCCAACAGCTATAGCTGTAAGCTTGAACCTATGGTTCGAACACGTGGCCCCACGCGCCTGAGAAATGTGGGCTTGAGAGAGTTCAGGTGCATGTAATTGAGTAGGTTTGAAACCCACGAGAAAACTGTAAACATCTTGACCACACCCTTACTTTGCCTCGTGGCTTCTGCTATAAAATGAAGACACGGCTTGTAGTCCTGGTGCTGTCTCTCCCTTTGGGAGCAGAGTCCCACCCAGGCCCAGCTCATTCTCTTTTCTGTCTTTTCTCCATCCTTCACCGCCACCTCTCAGGGTCACTGAACCAGGCTGAGCTGGCGTAGCAAATGAGGCTCCTGAGGCTGTGTATGCCGTGGCCGTGCCAGCTCGCCACAATTAATTATTGTCTATTTTTAACATTAATGACCTGCACTTTCTCCTTGTCAAAGAACATTTGACACTGAGGCTAAGAGTTCAAAACAAGTTCTAGAGCTTCTATGTGCCTAGCACTATGTTTGTTCTAACCAAGGTTCCATCCTGTTTCAGGAACTTTATTGATGGTTCCTCATTATTGTCTTATGCAACGGTGGTCTCATTATACATGCTCTACCCTTGACTCATACAAACTTTGACTTTAGTTTTCTTTTTACCTCCTTCTCAGACATTTTATTAGATATTCTTTCTCTGTGTGTCCCTTTATTGTAATTTTTATCTTGGCTCTCCTTTGGCAAATGAGATTGTGTTGAACAAGTTCCTTTATTTCTGTAATATCAACTATTTATTTTATATTTTTTTCAGTACCTTGAGCACATCTTTCATACTAACAATTACCCTCTCAACACAATCAGCAGAACATTATTTTGTCTCTTTGAAATTAATATAATGTAAAATATAAGATAATAAAAATGATTTCTGCTACAATGGAGTTGAAATATTTTTAAAGGCTTCAATGATAAGTACATGAAAAGTTTCTTGATTAATGCAAAAGAATAGAATAGATATTTCAGACAATAAGTATAAGAAAAATTCAAAGAACAGATGACCTTGAATTCATTTAGGTGTATTACCAATTGTTCTCTCTAATGTATCTGTAGTTTTTTTCATTTAAGTGAAATCTTCCCCTGAATTTTTCTCTGTTAAATATCATTATCATTATTAAGCCCAATTTATCCAGTTAATAGAGAATTCTGGGATTGTATGAAGATATGCTCTAGATTATGAATAAACAACATGAATACAACCAAGATTTCAACATCAGCTTCTGTGAAATCCTGTTAGTGATCTTTTCAATCTCTGAGCCAAAGATGAGGAAAATCTGTGAACATTACTAGTCAACCAATTATGTATCAGCCTAGTGGGTATATGATATCTAAGCCAGGTTTTCCTAAATAATTAGTACATATTAAATTGGAATATAATATTGTGTAGCAAAATGTCTTTTTAAAATCAATATACTTTAAATGATTTGTCTTTTCCTAAATCTTTCATATATCTATATCAATCTTGAAATTAGATTAGTCAGACACAGGTGTTCTTTATCAAGCTATCCTGGTGTTTATCTAGTTCCAAGTTCCTTTCCTTGTTGTTGAATTTACTTTAAAAAGCAATATAATCTGATTTTTTTTTTTTTTGGACTCCAGATCTCTCCATGTGAATATGAGCAAAATGTGCAATTTTAACTAAGTGTGCTGATTTGGTAAATTGATGGATTATTTATGGCACAAACATGAATTATTCTTAAAATAAATAACTTTTGACTCCCAGTTTCTCCTCTCATCATCTTCCCTTTCAGGCCAGATAAATGCACAGTCACATTCAATATTTGACAACCTGGAAGAAAAAGCTACACTAAAAAAAAAATGTAGCTGTGTCTGTTGAAAAATTTGATGATAGCTTATTACAATAAACATATGACCATTGCAACAGTGGAATCTAAACTAATAAAAATGTAATATTGAAATTGACCTTTTCTTCAGGACACCTAAGCCATGCCCACCAGCCAGTCAGAGCGACTGCATCCAAATTAACCCAGCCAACATGGAGGCTGCCACTCACGGACCTGAGTAAACGGCAGCTTCCATTGCAGCAGGAGTGAAATTGAAACTGTTTGCTGCCCACTTGGCTTATCCTGGCTCCAGGCAAAACATATTTGCAACAAAGTATCAATCATAGAATCCTCGGGAGCTGAAGAAAACAGCAAGCATGGCCTGACTACTAAGGGTAACATTGTCTCATTACAGAAGCCTCAAGGTGAAGCAGAAAGGAGGCTTCATTACTAGGCCCCGGATTAAAGGAATAGTGCATCAATTATGGAATACTTGCGTCCAACCAGCCTTGCTGGGACATTGGGTCAATGGGAGCTGTGGGCAGCCTGAAAGCCTGAAAGCGCCAAATCAGCCGGTCACCCACGCTGGCCACACCCCAATGGGGTGAGGGATGCCACTGGGGGGCTTGGCCAGCCTACAAACAGCCATCAGCCCCTCACCCAGGCTGGCTAGGTACCCCAGTAGGAACCCAAAACCTGAAGGTACTGTGGGCAGCCTGAAAATACCCCACAGCTCCTCACTCAGGCTGGCCGCACCTCAATGGGGTGAGGGACACCACTGGGGGGCTTGGCCAGTCTGCAAACAGCCATCAGCCCCTCACCCAGGCTGCCCAGATACCCCAGTAGGGACCCAAAACCTGAAGGAACTATGAGCAGCCTACAAACAGCCATCAACTTCTCACCCAGGCTGGCCAGGTACCCCAGTAGGGACCCAAAACCTGAAGAAGCTGTGGGCAGCCTGTAAACAGCCCTCAACCCCTTACCCAGGCTGGCCACACCCCCATGGGGTCAGGGTCCCTACTGGGTGGCTTGGCCAGCCTGCACACAGTCATCAGCCCCTCATCCAGGCTGGCCAGTCACGCCAGCAGGTGGACATCCCCAGAGGAGTCCCAGACTGTGAGAGGGCATAGGCCAGACTGAGGGACCTCCCGAGTGCACAAATTTTTGTGCACCGGGCCCCTAGTTTACTATAATGATATAACCTCTATATTAACATTGCACACCTGCTTATTTAAAGCATGATTTTATCAGTTGCTCTTTTGCCAAATGACCAACTTTCTATTTACCATTTTAATCTTAAGTCAAGTTGAGATATCCAAACCAGGAAATTCCTTTCCTCCTTGCCTTTACTTTGGAAGTGTATTTTAATTTCCTATTTATATTACACTAGCTGCCCATTCCCTTGGCCCGGCCTGGAGGGATCGGGCTGAAACCAGCTCAGTTCATGGATTCACCCAGGGCATGTCCCGTCCGTCTTGCCCAGTCCTGATGGGGGCCGATTGGGGTCGGCTGGCCAGGGAGGGACTGCAGGAGGTTGGCCATCTGGGGAGGGACTGCACCAGCCTTTCTTGCCCAATCCTGATCAGGACCAATTGGGGCCATCTCACCCAGTCCCTACTGGTCAGAGCATCTGCCCTCTGGTGGTCAGTGCATGTCATAGCAACTGGTCAAATAGTAGAACAAATGGTCAGACACTTAGCATATTAAGCTTTTATTATATAGGATAGCTGTGGATCATATAGAAATGATGGTGGCAGCCAGTCATGGTTCATAATGATCAAAATCATGATTTTCAAGTAATGATTTCAATGAGAGACATCCATTTGTGAACTTATATTTTGTTTACTTAATTCTCATATAGTCACTGGCTGAGGTTGAGGGAAAGTCTTATTGTTTAGTCCTAATAAGAAGACAAGCTGGGAAGAGTCACTAAGTGATATCCTGAAAGAATATAATATGCACAGTCAGGAACATATATAATCAAAGGGAGTAGAATAGTTGTTTCACTTTTATTCTTGGTACAATATGCTTAAGGGAACAACATTCACAGAGGATTTTTAAGGCAGTAAAACTAGTCTGTATGACACCATAAGAATGGATACATGTCAATGTTAATTTGACGAAACCCATAGGCTGTACAACACTGAGTGAACTATAGTGTAAACTATGGACGTTAGGTTATTAGGATGTGTCAATGTAGGTTCATCGATTATAGCAAATGTACCACTCTGCAAAGGGATATTGATAATGGGGGAAACTACGCTTGTGTAGCAATAGGTCATATTTGGGGAATCTCTACATCTTCTTAATTTTGCTGTCAATCTTAAGCTGCTCTTAAAATTAGTCTTAAAATTAATAATACAATTTTAAAAACTTGTTGTAGCATGGATATACTTTGCTGATATTTGTGGTGCTCACTGTGGTACTCAGTAACTATTTAGACTTACATGGGTATGGCAGACTCTTCCGTTGGTACATCCAAAGGACTACGCCTCCCAGTGTTCAGATCCTTGTATTCAGTCCCCTCTGACAGTTGATCTGAGCCAACAGGACATTAGCAAGTATGATGCAATAGTCTTGATTCACACTTACACTTTAGGGCTTTTCAGATTGGAATACTCTCTTAGAGCCCAGCCACCATGCTTATCATGGCCAAGTTATCCTGCTGGAGGAAAAAGATTTGAGAAGAGGTTCTTCAAGATGAAACAGCGCATGAAGAGAAATCCCACATGGAAAAGATCCAAAGGCCCTAACAGAGCTCTAAATTCATGAGTGGATCCTGTCAATTCTATATGAGGCAGAGAAATCTCCCAGTCAACCCAAAAAAATTTGAGATATAATAAACTTGGTTTAAGCCATTAAGATTTTTTTAAAATATATATTTTTTTATTGATTTCAGAGAGAAGGGAGAGGGAGAGATAGAAATATCAAAGATGAGAGAGAATCATTGATCAGCTGCCTGCTGCATGCCACCTACTGGGGATTGAGCCCAAAGCCTGGGCAGGTGCCCTAGTCAGGAATCAAACAGTAGCTTCCTGATTCATAGGTTGACACTTGCTCAAACCACCGAACCACACTGACCTGGAGTAAGCCACTAAGTTTTAAGGTGACAAGATGTTAACTGGTAACTACTTATTTTTAGCTCCTTTAACAACCTCATGAAGTGTCACTCTAGGCTTTCTTATTCTCCAGGCTTCCCTTCCATACACTTTTGTTTGATTCTCCAAATTTTCCTCTTCTATACTTTGATCTTTTTACTCTTAAATCATTATTTTTCTTGGTTCTTTAATTTTGCTTTGTACTTTGATTCTTATTCTTCCTCTTTTGAGAGTTGGGGTGAGGAATAGTCATGAAATTCAATAAAGGACCATATTAGATTCATTTGAATATTGTTTTTATCAACATTCAAAGAAATGTGTTGTGTTCCTATTACCCCAGTCCATCTATTTACATGAAATCATTTGCTTAGTGAGACACTGGCCCTGAATGGAATGAATATTGTCTTAAATATATTATAATGCGAATAAAAACTGAAAGTAAACTCTTCTATCCCCTTTTAATGAATATTTTCCTGGCTATTGATCTTATGCTCTTTCAGAACATCACTTATTGAATCTACCCACCTAGTCATTCCATTAGGATCAGAGCAAAGAACATCTTTCTCTAACTTCAGCCAGCAAGTATCCATGAGAGGTAAATAATAAAAAACACACACACACACAAGCTATTAGCCAAAGTTTGCAGAATCTGAATGTACTTACTAAAATGGTTACTCAAACCACTGGCAACCACTGATTTTTTTTTATTGTCTATGTAGTTTTGCTTTTTCAACAATGTGATATAGTTGGAATCACACAATCTGTAGCCTTTTCATAGTGGCTTCTTTCACTTAGTAATATGCATTTAATTTTCCTCCATGTCTTTTCACAGCTTGATAGTGATGAATAATATTCCAGTGTCTGGATGTTCCAGTTTATTTGTCCATTCATCTACTGAAGGACATCTTGGTTACTGGTACTTCCAAGATTTGGCAGTTATTAGTAAAGCTATGAATATTCATATGAAGGTTTTTGTATGGACAGAAAACTGCATTGGGTAAATACCAAGGAGTGTGATTGTGGGACCAAGGGTAAGTCTATGTTTAGTTTTTTTTAAAAAACTGCCAAACTGTCTTCCAAAGTGGCTATCCTATTTGCATTCCTACCAGAAATATATAAATTTTCCTGTTGGTCCTCATTCTTGTCAACACATGATGTTGTCATTGTTCTGGATTTTGACCACTTCAATAGGTTTGTAATAGTATTTCATGGTTATTTTAATTTTCATTACCCCAATGACATACAATGTGAAACATATTTCCATAAACTTGCTTGCCATCTGTAAGTCTTCTTTTGTGAAATGTCTGTTAATGTCTTTGGCCCATTTTAAAATAATGTTGTTTATTTATTGTTGAGTTTTCAGAGTTCTTTATATATTTCAGATAATAGTCCTTTAGCAGACATGTCTTTGAAAATATTTTCTCTCAGTCTGTGGCTTACCTTCTCATTCTGTT
>PVJC01037145.1:0-17355 GCA_004026665.1 Murina feae | reverse complement strand
TCTCTCTCTCTCTCTCTCTCCTTCATTCGTTTTCTATATTTCCTATTGGACCTTGGACTGTACACTAAGCCATCCACATCTTGGGTGGTGATGGAATTACCCAGGGGCTCTGGGGGCTCCCCAATGTTAACAAAGAGCTGTTGTCAGTGTGATGTGCATCTTGGCATTGATAAAACGCACTCCACAGTGTTTGTAATAACACAGCTGTTGACCTTTAGTAGCTCAGGATTCTGAAAATCCAATATGAAGCTGGACAGTCTCCTTCTCCCCAGAACTAGGTCAGCCAGACTAGTTGAAGCTCCCTATGCTGTGGATGAGGCTTTCTCCATTAGGCCTCATGGAAAACAGAGCCAGGAACTAAAAATCGTGAGGCAGAGGGAGAAGTGAAGGCCCTTGGTCTGGGAGATCAGTCAATTGGTGTCAATATCTTAGTGTCTCTCTCTCTCTCTCTCTCTCTCTCTCTCTCTCTCTCTCTCTCTCTCACACACACACACACACACACACACACACCCTCTGTCCTACTTTGCTTCCTCTGGCTTTCCTCCTTCTCAGTGTCTCTACTTCCTCTTTGAACACGTGTTCTGTTACTCCCTCTACCGATCAGTTTCCTATGTCCTTCCCCATCAGTCTTCTTTGTAGAGGGTCCCAATTGAATGCTGAATACACAAGACTTCTCTGTTTCAGTATTTATCTCCAGCTGGAAATCTTGTTCTGTGTTTCTCCATTCCAATCCCAGAAAGCTCAACACCATGGCATGGCACCTGACCAGTAGGGATGGCATTTACGGTGGGGACAGGGATGCCCAGCCGAAGGGCAGTTGTGGGTCGATTGGCTGGATGAAATCTTTGTAGTACTGCTAAGACCTTGCAGTGTGGTCTGGTTCCATTAGGTACATTCTACCTCAGGAATCAGAGCAAACAGAAGAGAGCTCATCAGACTTAAGTTAAAGTATTTAGCTCATGAGACTGAATGAACCAGACTGAAAAGAAGGCTTTCCAATTGGATCAGAATTCTTAGAACCACTCAGAGAAAAGATGGTTAGTTGTTGGTGATGCCAAACATGGAACACCATTTCTGATTGGTTATAAATTTGAGAAATATACAGGGAGGGCCCTGTATTCACAGAACTCTCAATATACCAATATGTTAATTAAGCCCTCCCCCCAAAGAGAGTCACCATTAGTCCCCAAACTCTACAGATTAAATAACTTATTTTGATGACTTATTTCATCCAACTCAGCACCAATAACTTCTTTTACAAAGCACCCAGGCAATCCTCCAGGCTAGTTTCTGATGAGAAATAAAACCCTTCACACAAAGCCAAGAAGAACCACACACATCTGCTTTGCCAAACTGCCCATCGGGGCTTGAGTTTCCAGCCAGGGCAGTCATAAATTGGGACCCAGGTATCGACATGCTGGCTTTGGTGACAGACACAGGATCAGCTGAGAAGCAGGGCAGTAGGGCAGAGACCATAGCCCACGGCTTTCTCTCTGGGAAGAAGCTAACTTGACAGGTGTAGGGGACTCTCCATTCTGCGTTCCAGGTTCATCCTCCACCCTTTTGTGCTTTGCTCCATGCCTGGGAAAGTGGATCACTCTGATCTACATCAATGAGTTCCTTTAGCCCTCTGGCTCCTAAGTGGGCTTAAGTAATAGGGGAGAATGTTAATTATCCTAGGACCTTTCCTGGGGAGACAAATGAATCAACATAGGTAGGCTGAATTCCTCAACCAAAGGTATAGCTCCTGCCAGGTGTCCTCTCCATCCAGATGCCCTCACCTGGCTCCAGCACCCGCTCCCTCTCCTTACTTCTAGAGGCCTAGGATGGTAATAACCACCACCATTACTGTTCCTGGGAGATCTCGAACTCTCGTGATTGCTCTGTCCTGACCTCACCTTCATAAACAGCCTCATTATTCAACTCTCTTCAAATTACCCTGTGGGTGTGTCAGCTCTTCCCTGCCAGGACTGAATGGCACTAATACAGAAGGGACAGAACAGGCCTCTGACTTCATTCAGACCTGCTCTCAGGAGAAGAGCCTTCTCCACTGGACGCACTATGCAAATATGGGGAAAGTCCTGCTGGGAATTTTGGGAGAGTACGTTTTTAGAGAGTTGCCGAGTTCAGCAGCCCAAGAAGTAAAGGACACAGACTTTGGGCCAACATACGACAGCTCTCTCATTAGCATGAAATGAATTCACTCTACTTTGCTTCTGCTCATGGAGGGCCCCGTACAGAAATAAAGACATATGTGCCGTCACACTAAAAGCATCTTGAAACATGAGGCAGCATGAGAAAAAGTCCTTGAAGAGGCCTTTTCCGATTTTTCTCAACCCATATGTTTGATAGGGAAGCTCCGAACTCTCACTAGAACAATGGATTAAAAAATGAGATACCTTCCAGTTTTGCAATCCATTTGTTTCATCCTTTCAAGATGAAACGGGGATAAAATAAGTCGCAAGGGTTCCAGTGTGAACAAGCTTGAAAAGTCTTGCCTTTGCTGGGAAAGTATTTTAATTTTCGAATGCATCCTAACCTACTCTCGCTACAAGGTAGAAAAATACCACTATCAAAAAAAAAGGGGGTGGGGCTCACATGTCAAAGATCAGGTTTGCCCAAGTACAATAAATTCAGGGCTAGGTTAATAAGCACAAGCCACTTTTGAATTTACTCATCTTTTGGTTTGCGATGTAAGAACATAAGTCCCACGGAGCCTCTGTGTGCTTTCAGAAATAGAAACTACAGCTACTGGAGTGCAGCACTCAGCATGCCATCCAGCGCGCTGACGGCTGCACTGGAAGAACCATGGTGGGCTGTCCTCTAGGAAAGCCCGCAATCACCTGGCCGCGGTTCCTCTCTACTGAGTTTGGGATGAGAGTCCCTCCACTGTGCCCCCTGGCCATCTCTTTTGAAGAGCCTTGGAGCTTGACCTTAAAATACTGTGCTTTGCTGAGTCCCTGGGGCCAGAGGGCATCTCTTGTCCATCCTGAAACCCTCAAGCCTAAACAATGGGTGTTATCAAAGCGATATCCACTGAATCCCCTGGCAATTAATCTTTAATTTTAACAAACAACATTACTGCACTTCCTGGTCAAAATAAAGATTCTCATATAACAGTGGCAAAAACAACAAAACAAAAACCCCACAAAAAACAAAAACAACAACCTCATAATAGCATTTATTTTTATTTTTTTTTAGAATTTCTTCTGGAGAAGTCAAGGGCTGGTAGACAAGCTCAACACTTGGGTTGACCCTGCTCAGTTGGTCACAGTTTCGTGGAGCACTGAGTTGACTGGGACTAGGGAGTCACGTCCATGCTGGGGAGGAAAGGAGAGTATGGATGAATTCATGACGTCTGCCAGGGACCCAGAATTGGGGGATGATGGCAAGTAGACCACGGGTTCGCCATTCCTGTTCTTATTTACCCTCAATCTCTGCACATCACGTATATGAAACCATAACAAGAAATTCACTAAAATGCAAAGAGTGGTAAAATCAGCACAGCCCCAGCCTATTTAAGGTGTTGTGGGCCTGCAGTCTAAAAACAGAAACCAGTTCACGTCCAAACCAATTGTTCTTCGTGGAGCACAGAGAAAGTATTAGGAATGTGCCTTCAGAAAGCTCTGAGTCAGACTGTATCCTCCAGGTGACTTTCAAAACTGTGGGTCTGGAAGCGCCTCTACCTAGGGCTCCTTTGTAAAATTGATTAAGTCTTCTCAATAAGTTTTTCTATCCCCCCATGCTTGAAAATTGCAAGCATGTTGCATATGTAAAAATATAAATGTTTGACTCATCTTGCCTGGGGAAATGCTGACAAGGCCAGGGGTGTGTGCTCCTGTGTGCCTAAATGTCTCCCTAAGCCCCAGTTAATCCTGACGTTTCCCCCGTTTTCCCCTGCCGCCTTAGATGAGCTTACACTGGCTATCCTTCTGACCCTGGGGTGCCTCTCAAATCCACTCCTCAAGGAGAACTGGAGGTCAGCATGACGCGTGTTTGGCTCTGAGCCATGACCTTTGACACAGCATCCGCATCCCTGGGCCAGTCAAGGTCTCTGAATCAGATGGATCCTGGCTGACTGAACTCAGCATCAGCTGCCACTTCTGCGCTCCCGCTGGAGCGGTCAGTGTTCCGATGTGCAGGTTCGGATAAATCACGTGCCTGCTCTGCGTGCTGCCTGAGCTACTCCCAGCAGTGACAGGGGAGATCTGCTCCAGCCAGAGATGCGAAGGGACCAGAGGCACAGGGACCCTGACACTGCGATTAGCCCCATGGTGTTGACAAGCTGCATTTAAGACAATATAGCACAACATCTTGCATGCAGGTGACACAGATGTACAGATGAACTGTGCCTCTTTCCTGACATAACACGCTGCGACAGGGTGGCAGAACAGAGCATTTGGCATGGAAAACCCCAGGATCAACAGGAAATGGAGGTCTCTCTGGAGGTAAGTCCTGGCAGGAATCACATGTGGATGTCATGGAATCCCCTGCTGCTGGGGCAAAACTCATCTGCAATTCAGCAATTCTGAAATCTCCCTCCCCACCCCACCCAAGTCCCCAAAATGGGTGCCGGAGCTTGGCTCCTGATAGAGCAGTGGTGGATGGATCCAGGGACTCAGAGGAACTTGGATCTGGGCCAGGGTGTTTCTTTGTGTCCAAATATCAGTACATATTCTGTTAAAATGGCAATTAAACACGGGAAACTGGGGGTTAGGGAGGAGCGGGGGGAAGGGCAAGGGGAAAAATGGAGATCTATCTATCATCTGTTGTAATACTTATCTATCACTTGTTGTAATACTTTAAGCAATGAAATAAAAAAAAAAATGGCAATTAAAACCAGACTTGGATAGATGAGCCAATTTATTTTAAAAAATGCCATCCTATCCCTCCACTCTCCACATGATACCTTCTTCCCCGTGTTTCTCCTTTCTGTTACATGCTCTACACACACTCGTTACCCCAATCCACTTAGCAGTTGACAGATACCACCGTGAAAATCATGAAAACAGACAAGGAAACTCTGATCACTTCTGAACATTGTTATATAAACACGAAAATGTGTGTTATATTTTTGTTGTTGTTGTTAATCCTCACCCAGAGATATTTTTCCCACTGATTGTTTTGTTTTAGAGCAAGTGCAAGGGAGGGAATGTGGGAGGGGGAGAATGAGCGAGCTAACCAGAGAGAAGAGCGGGGGAGAGAAGCGTGGATGTGAGAGAGACGCATCAATTGGTTGCTCCCACACACACACCCTGACTGGGGCTAAGGATGGAACTCGCAACCTAGGTACGTGCCCTTGACCAGGAATCAAACCTGAGACCCTTTCGTGCACAGGCCAATGTTCTAACCACTGAGAACACTAGCCAGGGCTGTGTGATATTTTTAATAGAAGGATCCTTATGTTATTAAATAGGCCGGTTGTGTCGACAACTGATCACCCATGGGACCTTTCTAGCCTGCCGCCTATTTCTATAAATACAGTTTTATTGGCGCACAGACATATCCAGGAGTGGATTTGAGAGGCACCCCAGGGTCAGAAGGATAGCCAATGTAAGCTCATCAAATATTGTCTATGGCTGTGTTTGTATTATACAACGACAGAATTGAATAATCACTAATCAAGACTGTGTGTCCCACAATGCCTAAAATATTAAGTAGTTGGCTCTTTACAGAAAAAGTGTGCCAAGTCTTGACCTCGAGAGTGCTATCTTTGGGTGGGGACTTCCAATTACCTATTAAAGCTCCTAAGAAGTCCAAGCTCTGCCATATATCAACCTCGTCCAAAGGCAAACATGGCACAAGAACAGGTGCCATGTGGTTATACTGGATTCATTGGAAAAAAACAGAGAAGCACAACTCTCAAGAAAGATGGGATGCTTCACCAGTTCCATCTTTCTGTACTAGCTAAGATAACCCTACCAGCTATAAGAGATAAACTTTAAAGTCACTGAAGCTTAAAACACACAAGTTTGTCCTTCATTCCTATAAAGTCCAATTGACCACAGGGAGATGGGCTCTATGAAGTGATTCAGGGATCCAGGCTCGCTCCATGCTGAGGCACATCCCATTGGTTAGAACTCAGTCACATTATCCAATCTAATAGCAAGGGAGTCTAGGAAATATAATTTAGTGGTGTGGCCAGGAGAAAGGGGAAACAGATGGGTGGACATTTAGCTATATGACACATTCCAAGATCCTAACTTGCCTCATCCCTCTCCCCTTGCTCCTCCTTTCACAGCATCATGGTCTGCTCTATCTGAAAAGGAGGCACAGGTATAATACCTGATCAGTCTTCACTGATGGATGCATAATGTGTTATCCTTCCAAGAAGGATATCCGTCTTAACAGAAGATGGTGTGATACTCAACAATGCCTGTGTCAAGCATGTTAACTTTAATTCTATTTGCTACGTGTTAAGGATCTGTTCTGGGCAAATATTTAGTAGACTACCCATTTAATAAAACACAGGCAATTTCTGTATAATAACAAAATTATTATAGGTTTTTAGTGTTGCCCCTTTGCATAGTGTTGGTCATAATTGGTACTTTTGATGTTAACTCCTTGATTAGGAAACAAACTCAATTCTAACATTTTATAACTTGTTTTGTTAAGTGTTTTCTAAAAATACACTGAAGCTACATGTGTAGCTTCTTGTATCAGGTTGGCTTAAAGCAGCACTTGTAATAGCACTGCTCCAGGCAGTTTCTCCCCAGGACACACCGGGGCATTTCCCAGGTGTGGTCACCTGCAACTCTTCAACTCTACAACCCACTCCACAATATTTGGCCTGGGACCATCTACTTTAGGGGGGATAATGAAGCTGATCCATGTATCAGCCTCATCCAAAGGCAAGCATGGCATAAGAACAGGTGCCATGTGGTTATACTGGATTCTTACTCCTCACTTGGGAAGAATCAGCACAATCAATTACAACATTCAAATCTTTGGCAGTATAGATATTAGAATAACTAAGCAACTATGAAAAAGGAAAAAGAAAAAAAAGGATGCCATCCATGGAAAGAACCTAAACCCAGGAATGAGGAAGCCCTGGCTGCAGACTCTGCTGTCCCCCAGTTCATTGCAGACACTTCTGTCCTTTAGCCTAGGTTTTTCTATTTATTTAAGTACTAAAGGCCCGGTGCACAAAACTTTGTGCACTCTGGGGGGGAGAGGGGGTCCCTCAGCCCGACCTGTGCCCTTTCGCAGTCTGGGACCCCTCAGGGGATGTCCACCTGCTGATGTGCCTGACCAGCCTGGGTGAGGGGCTGATGGCCGTTTCAGGCTGCCCACAGCTCCTTCAGGGTTTGGGTCCCTACTGGGGTGCCTGGCTGGAAGCAGGTATCTGGGATTTATTTAACTTCTATAATTGAAACTTTGTTGCCGTGGTTCCCCCCACCCCTCCCCGCTCCAAGCCTGAGTTGTCCTTGGCAACCCAAGGTCCCAGCCTGGCAGGTATCTGGGGTTTGTTTATCTTCTATAATTGAAACTTTGTAGCTTTGAGTATAGCTCAGGGCCCACAGGGCCCTGGCTTCCTCCATTTCCCAGGGCAACTCCAAGTCTGTGGCTGCCACCATCTTAGTTGATTTGCATATTTGCTCCTGATTGGCTTGTGGACGTGGCTTGTGGGCATGGCTTATAGGTGTAATGGAGTGAGGGTTAATTTGCATATTACTCTTCTATTAGATTAGGTCAGTAGTTTAGGCATCCATGGTATATCTTTCAGCTCTTTCTGACTCTTGGATTCTGTGAAGAAATCTGTTAGTGGAGTTTGATGTCTCAGAGGAAGATATATTTTAGAAAGCCATTCTCAGCCCCAGTCCACAAAAATAAAATACGAACTTCCAGATCAGACTCACTCGGGCTACAAGAGAATCCATAATAAATATTTTGCAAAGAAAAACAAAAGAATATATTATCCTGCAGCCAAAGGCAATGATAGCCCTAATTACTGCTTCTCCAATTGCAAATGGCTTTATAAGCAGTCTGCTCAGGGTAATTTTATTAGTTCAAGCACCATTCACAAGATCACTGTGAAGAAATCAAACTTTGATGAAATTAATTTACCTATCACAAGAAGAATCAAGGGATGCCAGTAGAGTATTCATTTGATAAATAAAATATATTTGAGAAGAGAATATTATGGTAATCACTACTTATTAATGCAAACTTCTTCAGGGTTTGCAGGATTCAAATGCATGTCTTCTCCTAACTAAATAAACATACATATTCGAGGAGGCCAGTCTACAATATTAACAGTCCTCCTGCACCAAAAATATTAGTCTTTCCCTCCTTTTCTGCCCGCTTCTGTCAGGGAGCCGCAGAGCATACAACTGCAGCGCCTAGCTAACCATGTAATTGATAACTCCCTACCCGGTTCACTGTGGGAATCTGTCAGTTCAGGTCTAAAGATACATACACACTACGATGAAAATGAACTTACACAAACCTGTCTGTGGGCTAGGAAGGGCCTGAATGCAATCGACATTTCACTATTTAATTGGTTGGGGCCGGTTTACCAGCACACCCCTGTGTTCCAGCAATGGCTGGTTGTACTCTGACTCTTTTTGACAGACCTATTTAGTGAGGAGGAGGTATTTTCCCCCCAGATAATTGCTCAAAATCATGCTTTCAAAGTCAAAGTGATTCAAATTTGCCTGTCTATATTTTGCAAACACACAAGTTGGAAGGAATGCAAATTCACATTCCTATTTCTTAGGCGGACGCGCTGTACCATGGGGGCTGATTTTTTGTTTTGTTTTTTCTCCTCAGAGCAATGAAGGAGAAGGAATTCAAACCCCACAGAAGTTAGCCATGGCGTGGCACCATCTATAGGGGGCCAGGTCCTGCAAGAGGATTCGTCCAGTGCCCGTCAGCGTGAGATGATGAATCTGAGATGCCCCTTTATCAAAAGCTGGGGCTCTCAGTGTCCTATGAGGGTTTCTTCAGCAGAGCAGAGGGCTACAGGGCTGAAGTCCATGGATGTCTGAAGAAGCCATTTAACTGTGAGGTGGCATAATGGGCAGAGCAAGGACTTGGAAATCAAACTATCTTCAGTGCAGTCCAGGGAACTTACTTCATCCCTCTGCTCTTCAACATAGAAATAGCCGGTTCTAGCGACCCCTGGGGCTGTTTGGGACTTGAATGATGTTCAGAATGAAAACCATCCTGAACGAATAGACATCTCCCTGCTTTGTCTCTGCTCCCTCCACTCTGCTTGGAAGACCCCACTGGAATTTCTTCCCTATTGGCAATTTTACACCTTCACACAGAAGTCATGAAATGGCCGAGCATTAGCACACACAGAGAAATCCTAAAGAAGGAATGGGAGAACAGTGCTGGGAGGTGTGGGCAAAGCCATTTCTGAGGGCTAACACACTCAGGACGCCATGTGGACCCCATACAGATTTCAGGAAAGCCCAGTGGCACAGGGTTCTCACAGTCAGAAGGGGGGCTCAGCACCAAGCCATGTAAGTCCACGGGAACAGCTTTAATGAGGCTGGAGGACTCTGGAGAGCACTCTTGCATTACAGACAAAAATACCCATGACCATGGAGCAAATAGCTCCTGTCCACAGATCTACACACAAATCAAGAGGCAGAAAGTGGGACCAGTCCTGGGACCTTATATAATCCTACTGCGACACTTCCAAAAACATGACATAACATGACCCTTCTCATTGTACAGTGAGCTCAATCCTACAGAAGCACAGAGTCGTCCTCTTTTAAAACTAACCAGGACTTTCAAGGTAGTGCTCTCCTACTTTTTCTTTTCTTGATGACCATAAACTCTTCTGCAAAATACTTATTTATAAGGCAACATGTTTAGCAGCTAAACCAGGAACTCTGTCTCCTTAGGAGAACTGAGCTGAGTAAGTACATCTGTTCCTACTTTCAAGGTCAAAATTCTGATCCTGATTTGAAATGTCATGTGTGGTTCCCACAACTCTACCTATGGGATAATTAGACACATTGTTATCCCCATCATCAGGGTACCCAAATAGGGTCTTGTGGGATGGCGCAGGTAAAAACACTTTGTAAATGATGAAAAAAATAAACTATTAGTATTTTAATTGAGGCTGGATTGACAGGAAATCAATTTAATTAACTGCAGCACAATTAATTGTGAAGATTGAGGTTTGACTCAGATCTTGCCAATTCAAGCGGCATTGTGCAGATTTGGTTACAGCCAAGAGAACTAAAATGATTCTAGGGACACTGGTGGAATAAAATTAGCCATGAAAATGTTGAACTCAAACAAAGTAATGGAAATGCTAAGGGAAATGTGTTGTGTTTGTCAACCTATGCCTCAGTTTCTCCATCTGTAACATGGACCTAATGTGACAGACTTCATGATAAAGACTGACAAACTAGATGATGGTAAAGAGGAAGGATAATTATAGTTCCACATGGATTGGGGTGGGAGTCTGAGGACAGGGTGGCCCGTGTTGACTTATCCCACTACCCTTCCTCCAGGCATTAATCACATCTTTTGGATGAAGGCAAAGTCACCAATGCCGTCGTCCAGAAGCCATGGTTTGCCTGGGACCGTCCCAATTTTTCAGCATCTGTGTCCGATATACCAGAGTCATCTGCGGAATGGGATCCCCTCACCCTAATTATAGGAGCTCCATTTGGCACATCTCTATTGCAGAGCTGGTTGGAACCTTCATGCAACCCCTACAGCCTCAGGCAGGTCCTCCTGATTCTGGGGTCTTTTCACCTTCCCCTAATCCATTCCTGAGCAAAAGCCGGTGGGAAGGGGCCCTGTCCACCACAAAGTGGCCATAGCGTCCGAGCAACTCCAGGAAGGAGCTCACTTACCCTGAGACAGAAGCACACGCCCATCTTGTTGTTGATAGTCATCACTGTAGCAGTTTTTACTTGGAGTCAAGCCAATTCCTCACTAATACGATACAAGGGGAGGAAAAAAGACTCAGAAGGAAATAAACTAAAATACAGAGCTTAGGTTTGGGTACTGCAACCAGGGACGACTTTTCCTTTTTTTAAAATCTATGTGTGTTTTATGCTCCGTATTTTCACATGTTCTATGATATGGAGTCCTCTTTTAATTATTGTGAGACAACCCACAATGCATGTAACATAAAACGAAATGAGCCCGAGCAGCATTCTAGAGGAAAGGTACGAGACAGGAGTTCCGAGGTGCACGCTAATGAAGGTGCACGCAGGCCCTTCCATCCTGATCTCATTCCATCAGCCTGAAGATGTAGGGAGAGAAAAGGTATAAAGGAGACCAAAATGTACCTAAAAAAATAACAAGCGTTGGCAAGGATGTGGAGAAACTGGAACCCTTGTACATTAGTGGTGGGAATGTAAAATGGTGCAGCTGCTGTGGAAACCAGTCTGACGGTGCCTCAGAGAGCTAAAGACAGGATTACCATGTGACCCAGCATTGGATGTATGCTACTCCTAGGTCTATAGCCAAAAGAATTGAACACAGGTGCTCAGGCAAATACTTGTTCATAGCAGCACTATTCACAATCACCAAACTGTGGAAACAATGTAAGTATCCACCTACAGAAGAAGAGAGAAACAAAATGTGCTATGAACACACAATGGAATATTATGCAGCCACAAAAGGGAAGCAAGCAGTGATACATGCCACAACCTTGATGAACCTTGAAAACATGCTAAATGAGAGAAGAGAGACAAAATGGTCCCATATTGTATGATTCCTTTCATGTAAAAGGAACAGAGTAGGTAAGTTCATAGAGACAGAAAGCACTTTGGTGGCCCCCAAGGGCTGGGAGGAGAGGGGAATAGGGAATAATGCTTAGTGGATACAGGGTTTTATTGTGAGGGGATAATATATTTTGGAACTAGACAGAAGTGGTAGTTGCATACATTTGTGAATGTACTAAGTGACATTGAATTGTTGCCTTTAAAATGGTTAATTTTATGTTATATGAATCTCACCTCAATTAAATTGGGGAGAGAGGGGGCAAGAGAAAGAAAAAAATGTCCCTGAGGTTTCCTTGCATGTATGCATGTGTGTTTGCTGCTGCTATTCAGAAAGAACTCATCCAGAAGGAACCTGGGGTGAGGGAAAGATGGGAGTGTGTGTCTGTCATGGGGACAGGAAGGGGGTCCTGCAGGACGGCCAGGGACTCAGGCACCCCCACCCGGAGACCCAGCAGCCTGCACTGGCCTGCCTTGCCCTCTCTTGGAATTTTCCTTCCCCTGAGCATTTCCCTCAGCTCAGTTTTCACCACTTCCTTCTTCTGTCCCCTCCCTCCTACCTCTCTTGTTTATGAAAAGTGTACATTAAGCCCCTCAGGGGGAAAAAAAGGAATGAAAAATTCCCCCAAATGAGGACCTGTGTGGAGAGGAGGTCCCTGGTGGGTTTTCAGGAGGGAAGAAGAAAGTGGGGGGAGGGGAGCAGGCTCATAACTAATCTCATTTGACTTCTGAAGTCTGGTTGGTTTGGGGGGGGCAGGAAGAGGATCACCCCAAGCACTTTTGTGTCCTAACAGATCAGGTAAATAAATATTACCTGGAGGATTTCCTGGCCTCCAGGACTCTGGTTTCTCGGGAGAGGCCATATGGAGTCAGGGGCCCGTGCCTTTCTGAAAAACGCCACCCTTCCTCTCCTCCCCACTGAGCCCCCACCCTTCTAAGGAAGCTCTGCTGGAAGGAGTCCTTCAAAACAACCTCTCGACTCAAAGATGGATGGGCACCTGACATATCACTTACGGGGCCACGAGGAGGATGCAGGTGCTCTTGGGAGAGTGCCTGAAGGCTCCACAGGCACTGGGAGTGGGTATATACGGGAGCCTCGAGAAACATCCTCCCAGACCCCAGGAACTCCTCTGGGGAGCTGGTATGCTCCTCCAACAGAGCAAATCACACAAAACAGAGGGTGTGGAGTCTGGGCCAGTGACTCCCCTTAGGGTGGACCGAATACAAAGGGAACGCATAGGCTGGAGCTTGGGGGCTCATACTCAGGAGACCTCAGCTCTCTGGCCTGCACGCTGACCTCTGACCCAGGCATTAAGGAGACACTGTCAATGGCAGCACTAACATTGGCCTTATGAGAAGTATTTGAGGCAGAAGTTGCGGTACAGAGACCGGGGATGGCAAGAGAGGAGCAATCGCTGCGGAGCCGCCGTATGCCCTGGCGTTGTCTCTTTGTGCTATTTTATCTCTGAGCCACACTCATCCAGGAGCCAGCTGATGGGCTGAGCGTTAAGGCCTGGCGATGCTGAGGCCACGGCCCTCACAAGTTGGGAGATCCGACCTCGATCCTTGGTCTCAGGGATCTGGCTGCATCGCTGAGACTGAGATGGAACCGCAGTGAAGGGACCAGGCCCTTTGTTTTGCATCAGTCACCTATTCTCCGCCTCCTGGTCCCTTCTTCAGAAATTACTCGTCTCTGTTGGCTTGCCAGGCTGCCTCCATCCTGCGTTGTGTGGCTCTGTTAGTCACAGGCCCACGCGCATCACCTGCTCCGGATCTGAGACTGGCCACACAGCCCTAGGTGCTGGGAGTGTGTGAAGACCTGGCGTGCCAAGAGCAAAAGCAGCCTCATTCGGTTCTCATTTCAAAACTACTGAAAAATGAATATCTGAAAGAAGTAGGTGTGTTTTGCAAGATGCTGGCTAGATTAAAATGTGCAGGGAGCTTTGCAAAGAGGAAAGCCCTTATCCATTCAGTTGTTTATTCGTTCACTCATGCATACACTCTGGGCCAGGAACTATGCAGGCCACCCAACGATGGGCGAGGAAGACGCAATCTTGAAATGTATACTCGGGTGGAACAGCAGCCCTTAATGTTGCTGGAGCCCAGCGCAGGGGAACTGACTAAGTGCCCCACTGAAAGGAAGTGGCATCTCCAGAGAGCGGTTTCACAAAGGTTCCCGAGAATTGGCAGCTAAAAAGGCAGGAGGATGTCGAGTGAGCAAGGGTGGCAGGGCCCTGGGTGGGGGAGCGGCTGACGGCTGTGGCTGCTGACACAGCTGGAAGAGGGACCTTACAGAGCTAGGAGCCCCGGGCTTACCACATGGCTGCCAGGTACACTTGTCACCTACATAATCTTATTAACCAATGTCACCCCCTCCCAAATTAATTTAACACGTAAATAAAAATAAAAGATGAATCCCCTCATTACATTCCCTTGCTCAAAAGCTGCCTATGGCTCAGAGCTACCAGTGGGGGAGGTGACACTTTTGGGAGGGGGGGTGAACACTGGTCCTGGGGGTGGAGAATGTGGGAGAGTAGAAATGCTTCCCCTTTTACTGTGTAAAGCACGGGTACACAGACAGAATGAAAACAGACATGCAATATATCTGTGGTATTAACATTTCAGGAAAATCCTCTGAAAAGGCTGCTGGGGCTGGGAGGCAATAATAAAATAAAGGATTGAGAACCACGCCAGGGTTTCGCATCCTCAGGACTGTCACCTCTGGGCCTGGATCATTCTTGGTGCCAAGAGCTATCTTGCAGATCGCAGGGTGCTTAGCAGCAGCCCTGGCCTCTCCCTGTGCCCTCCCGCCAGAGCTGTGACAACCAGCCACGTTCCCAGCACCGTCTGAGGTCCCCGGGGGCAAAATCGGCCCCAGTTGAGAACTCCTGAATCAGAGGAGGTCAGCCTTACGCGTGCTCACTAAAGGACAACTACGCCGTGAACTTAGCAGTTGTTGTTGTCTTTGTTTTTGGAGGGGCTCTTTTACTGGCAGCAATAAATTCTGAGAGCCAAGCAGGTCTAGAGTTGCATGTAGAATAATAAACAAAAGGAGAGACCCAGCCATGACAGCATCCTAGGCCTTTTGATGAAGGTCTCATCAGGAGAGAGGACGAGGTTTGGGAGCCCAGCCAGAAAGCCTAGAAATGTCCAGCTCTCTTTGTGTCCAGAGAGGCCTCATTAAATTCCGCCACTGCGCTGGTGGAATTTGACTTGCAGCTGCGAAATTCGAGGCCTCTCCGGGCCTCCTGTGGACAGGAAGCTGGGGTAATAAATTGCCTCTGCTTCCCGGCCTGGGTTGCAGGCCTTGGGAGGTTATACCCTGAACATCCCATTCTGAAGGGTGGAGAGCCGAGGGACCCAACACCAGAGATCGAGGGTGGGTCTTGGGGCTTGACCAAGGGGTAACGGCGATGAGTATTAGCTAGTGAGGCCGAGGAATTTCCAGCGGGTAACGTTTCCTATGAGTCAGTGATATTAGGCTTTTGCTAAATCAAACCCAAACCAAAACAAAACCCTAAAGCAATTCCTCGTGCATCACATGATACATTAAAAAGTAATATATGGTTTATTTGGGTTGATAATCTTAACTAAGATGGATGCATCGCATCACCCCTGGGCCTGGTTCTGGACACTAGAGCCTCATTTCTCTGCAGAGGTTGAGTCTGAGTGACTTCCCCGGTTACTTAGACTCGGGAAAGCGAGTGCAGTCTGAGGCGTGTGTTAGGGAAGAAGCCCACGTGCTGTTCAATTAAGATGTTTATTGATGTGACACATAAAACTCCCATATTTCATTATCTGGACTAGAAGGTGGTTATTTATTGAACTGCCCGTGGCTTCCCTGCTTCTGTGGGCTCCTTAGACAAGGTTTTTCTCTAACACAGATCCAAAAGAATCCATCCTCTGATGAGCATATCGCCCCTCCCACCCACCCAGCATCCCTCCCCTCTGGGTTTCTCTCATTCTTTCCCTTCTTCCTGGAGGCTGGTATTAACCAGGTGGAGTTGTCCTGCTGTGTTTGATGTGTGAAATCATCCTGCACTTTCAGCCACAGAAGTGGGGAGAGGACACTTTTTGAAGGTGTTTTTTAGAAAGGTGAAAGGTTTTAGAAAATAATGTTAAACATTTGACAAACATTGTGTGAATTTTATCTTGCCCGAGGGGAATAGAGGGGTGGGGGAGAAAGGGAACTAGCAATACAATTATCTTAAAACTAGAGGGCCAATGCACAAAATTCGTGCAAGGGGCTTGGCCCTTACAACCCTGGCTTCATCTGGAAGGGCATCCAAAAGGTCGTTCGGCTGTCCGGTCTAATTAGCATATTCTGCTTTTATTGTTATAGATAATCCTAGGACTGGTATTGTGCAATGAAACAAACAAGGTGAAGGAAAAAGCAAACAAAATCCTACACACTCATCCTCTTCCCTATTGTGTTTGCCAGCAGAAGTGGGGGCCCCAGCTCAAGAGTTCTGTGCTGTGCTCCCACCTTCATGTCTTACTCCCCTATATTCATAGGAATTCATACTGTCAAAGACACAGAGGGAGACTTTCATTTACTTTTTCTCGGGGAACAGATTTCTCAAACTCTGGATTCAAACTTTCATTTGTAAAACGAAACCATCTTTACTAAAATAACAACAAAACCCTAAAAAAACCATGTTTTTCAATTTGGGAGATAGACATGGAAAAAAAATTCTCTTAAAAAAAGGAAAAGGAGGGAGGAAACAAGATGGCAGCATAGGGTAGACACTGTAAATGCAGCCGTGAACAACTATTTCAGAAAAACCACGAAAAGAACACACGGACACCACTCGCACCCATAGGAAGGCTGGCTGAGTGAAAATCCTACAACTAGAGAAGAGTCTGAGACTTAGAGGAGCAGCGGAAGCAAAGTACAGAGGTACAGAGGCGCGCGCACGGGGCTCAGGGAAGGGCTGGCGTCGGGGGACGCGGTTCTTTTCCAAAACGAAGAGAGCCACAAGTCCCCAGCGGCTCTGAACTCCAGTTCCAAGTGAGTTTCTGAGGACCCAGACACCCGGAGAAGAGGTACTGACTGGCACCGGGAGGAAATCCAAAGCGGGTTTCTCTCAGCGTTGCTTGCAGCAATTACCGTGGGACACAGAGATCTGGTGTCTCTCAGCGCAGGGCTGAGAAGCGCCATAGCTATTTGCTCTACCCTGCCCTGCAAACTCCCCGAGGCCCCGCCCCTCCCAAGCTGCGTCAGAGCTAGGGCAGAGGCTTAATCAACGCCTCCTTAAAGATACAGGAGCCAGCCTCACCCAGTGGCCACAGTGGGACTAACCTAAACAAAACAGATCCACAAGGAACACACTCAGGGCAGATGCAGTGAGCATAAAAGCTCCACTGAAACAACTCTTGCCCCATAAGGGTGTCTCCAGCACAGAAGTTCTCCCACTGTAGACACAGCTGACTCTCATAACCAAGTGGCTTAGAGGGTAATCCCTCGCAGTGATCGCCTAAATCAGAAAGGGAAGCAGCCAAAATGCAGAGACGAAACAGGTCACAAATGACAGAAATGGAGGAAAGAAAACGACAGGATATAGAGTTCAAAACCACGGTTATTAGGTTTTTCAAGAAAATGCTAGAGACTGCCAATAAATTTAGTGAGATCCTCAATGAATCTAATGAGACCCTC
>PVJC01037144.1:0-15621 GCA_004026665.1 Murina feae | reverse complement strand
GTCAGGGGTGATCTGGTAAGCTGGGGGGGGGGGCAGTAACGTGTGACCATGCTAGTTGGGGGGCAGTTGGGGGCAACCAGGCTGGCAGGCAGAGGCAGTAAGAAGTGTTCAGGCTGGCAGGGGGGCCAGTAGGGGTGATCAGGCAGGCAGGCAGGTGAGCAGTTAGGAGCCAGCAGTCCCGGATTGTGAGAGGGATGTGGAGAGGGTGCAGGCTGGGTTGAGGGGAATTTCATGCACTGGGCCTCTAGTTTATTAATAAGGCTTCCAGTGTTTCTTCCTTCTTCTCCCTTTACTGCTTTCTACTTAATTAACCAGTAAATAAAATACATATTAATCCCGTAGCATCCACTGTCTACCAGCTTCACTTTTTTCCCCTATTTTGAAAATGACTTCAAGAGATCCAGTAAAAAAACAAAAACAAAAACAGAATCCTCACTCAACAAAGCAAACTTAGAAAAATTCTGAATCTCATTCCACAAACGAGGAAAGCCTCCTAAATAATAAGTAATCCAATTTTTCAATGCAAAATTGGCCAAGAAAAAAAATACACAATAGGAATAATTTCCAAATAGATAAGAACATATTATATTGATTGTTTTTATTTCATAAGGAATAAAAAGTAACAATTAAAGGAAGTAAAAAGTAAAAGTAAAGGAAGATGAGAAATATAAGCAAATGAGGAAGCTAAAAAGATTGGAGAGAATACAATTATTCTTCACCTATTAAGGTAATCCAAGATACTTAACTCTGATTGCACTAAGCAAAACCAGGTAACTTGAAAGATTATCAACAAAATTCATAACCTATCCTTCATGCTATAATGTATATAATAATTTGGTTAGCTGTTCATGGCCAGTGCCATGATCATGATTTGAAAATAGAAATCACTTAAGTTCCATATCAAAAAATCAAAAGTCACAAAGAATAAAAACCAGGTAAGAGCTTCTTTTTTTCTTAAAATAGAGGATATCTAATCACCAAATTCCTAAACAGAGTTATAGATCTGGTTATGTTAATTAAAATTAAGGAATACACATAATTATTTTAAAGTTTACATGCAGAATTTGCAAAAAGTGTTGGAAATCCTGAATGTAACCTCCAACTTTATAGAAGCTTAAATGAGAAGGTATGGAAAAGTGACATTATTAAGAATAAGGTAAATAAGATTAAGTATTTATTTGGTACCATATGCTGTTCCAGCTAACAAGATAATTAACCCCATTCTTAAAAATATTATGAAACCTTTATGTACCTTTGAATGCTAACATATCAGAATCATCAAGGAAAACAATAAAAATATAATGTAGGACGGCCATTTTGAAAGTTTCTAAACTTATTTTTCTCCTTCCCCAAATAAGCTATTCTCCATGTAACCACTATCTCTTCAACTTGGACAAAGGGCCTCCCTCTTTCAACTGTCCCTCCCCCATTTGTAAAAGGGAAGAGTAGGAAAAGGGGTGGGAGGATTTATGGGCATTTATTGACATTCTACTCCTTTCCTTTTCTTATCACAAAAATGCTAATGACAACCAAGTGAAGTAGATTAGAAAAAAACACTAAATAAGGAATTCTTCTCCTACCAATATTCTTTCAGACATACCATACTGATAGAAATGAACTGATAATATCTCAGTAATTTATAATGGTCACACTTTTCATACTAGTTTTATTAATTTAAAAAAATGCTATTTGTGTTTTCAGTACTAGGATAAAGGAGTTTTAGGATAAAAATAGCAGGGGATGAGGGCTAGTCTATGACTCAAAAGACTCCAAGCCTACATGGAGATCCTTCTCTCAAGGCTCCTAGACTCCCTTGAGGCCACAGATGACAGTGACAAGCAGGCAACGAGTATTGACCTAATAAAAAGCAAAACCAGAAGATATCTCAGAAGCCCATGTTCTGGCAATCAAGCTTTCCTGGTTTAAATCATTACAACTTGAAATACTTTTGCAGAAACAAAATATATTAACTGCTTAAGGGAAAAACTTAGATTTTAACTTTCCAGGTAAGTCCCAAGTAAACACTAACATGATTTATATCACAATGTCTCAGCTTTATGGTATGAAATTTATGGTGTGAAAAATAGGAGATAAAGGGGATGAAGGTACAAATAATTCAGTTTAAAAGAGTTTCTATAGAAAACAGTCTATAAAATATCTACCAATCCCTAAATGTAAAAGGAGGTTTTTGAATCAGGGTTCTAAGAAAAGTATTTTTTCCCAATAAATACGTCTATACTGCTTAAATTTTGTTTCAGTATGTATTACTTATTTTTAATAAAAAAAACTTGGTGTGCCCACAAATAACAGCACTGTAAGTCAAATTGTTTTACAGCATTTAGAAAGATCTTAGGTGTACGAGCACACATTACAAAATCTAAATCCTTATACCTCTTTTCTAACCTGTATTAAACTATTATATACAGGTAAACCTGTATTACCTGTATTAAACTATTTCTTTAACTCAGTAAATATAATCTATATGGGATTTAAAATATTATCAAAAGTAACCCAAGTCACAAAACAAATTGCTCTAATCAGTGTGTAAAGTATAGTTAATATTTTACAATATGTAACAGAAAATGTACTATGAGGTATCATGAATAACTATACACAACTTTTGCATTATATCTGCTATTTTTACTGTAATTTCCAATAAGCAAATAAAAGTTGTCTTCCATTTAATATTCTATTATATACAGAGTTGTTTTCTCCTCTCCGGTGTTTCCAATTTATAAAAATGAATCAAATACCAAGTGTTCTGATTTAAAGCTAGCTTTCTGAACTATTTTATTAAAGCTACCAACAAATCTCCTACTGCTCAACAAGATCACTGAGGTTCATCTAAGCAAATAGTTTTCACAAAGTAAGGGATTTAAAAAATAAAATAAAATAGTCACTTCCTTCACTCAAGAATTCCTCTTGTTGAAACAGTGGAACACCATAAGATTTAAACAGAATATCAGCATTCTTCCAGAAAAATAAGTTATATTTAAAAAAGCAAAAAAAAAAAGTCTAAGACCCTTTCCAAAATAGCCATGTACATCAGATCATCTTATTCCCCACTTTGCTACTTAATATTTTTAAAGAAGCCTTTAAAAAAGTTTTTAAATACATTTGTAACCTATATAATCTAGAAATAAAATGAAATTTTAAAATGCTTGTCAAACTGTCTATTTTTATCTAAAAAAAGCAGATTTGATAATTTAAATCTTTTTCCAAATGTGAAAAAAAAAAGAAACTGCTAGAAATTTAGGTCAAAACATATGCAAACAATTTTTATTTACTTGTCAGCTTTCTGTAGCACATGTGAATAACTTTTGTTTCTTATTATATAAAAAAGCCTAAAATACTTTATAAAGTTCCAAGGATTCTTCAAAGGGGTTCAAACTTTCATTTAAAAATTTTAAATATAATAATTCACTTACCAACACTTGAGACATCTTCTGTAAACATATCCACTTGTTTTTTAAAAAGCTAAAGTAAAATCACCATAACAGTAACAGATCCTATAAAAACTTGTAGCACCTCTAAGATCAGTATAAAGTCCACAAGAAAGCTGCTTGGAAGCTGGCATCTCCAATCCAAAACTACTGTCCTATCACTTCAAATACAATTAATGTTTCTGCTAGCCTCTTTTGATATCTCATTTCATTGATATTTCTCTGCTTTCCCCATAAACTCCTGTGCTTCAATATTTGTAAAACTACCAATTGTGCCTTCTACATTGCTGCCCAACCCTCTTCCCTCTCCAACTTCCTCTGACTCATTCCCTCGGGTCATCAGCCTATGCACTCTACCATATATGAAACTCAATGAGCAGAGTTCATTTATTAAATGCCTATAACTAGGCAACTGCACTATTACCTACTTTCATGTGTTATCTTAATCTTCAGAAGCAAGTCATAGTATCAACTATGCTTATTACCTTTTTACTGAATGCTAATCTATTCTTGTGTTAATAACTAATATTGTATTTTTCTTAGCACTTTATAACAATGGCTTAAGAAAAAACTATTCCTACCCCACTTCCAAAAGAAGAAACTCTACCAGATTGTGAGATTTTTAGATTGTTAAGGATGTGCATTACAATTTCTACTTAAAGGCATCATCGTCTTGCTTCCCCCTTACAGAAAGATATATTTTCTCCTATTCCTCCCATTAAGTACAGTTAGGTATCACATATTTTTAAAAATAGATAAAAGTATTGTGAAAAGTGGAGGAAAGAGGTAACACAAGCCAAAGAGACCAGGTTCCTCTGAACTGGCTGAGTTCACTGGATTTTCTTTTTGCCTCATATATGCCAGACTGAGTACTGGAGAAGCTGGCAACCTGGAAACGCCAATAGGCAGAGAGAAAAAAAGTCCCAAGAAAAGCCTTCTCTCTTTAGCCAAAGGACCAAGGAAAGGATAGTCTAGCAAGACAGAAAGCTCTTAGACAACAGCCACTACACTGCAGTCAAATCTCACAGAAAAAAAAACTACAGCCCCATCCGCACCCACACCAGCAAAGACCAAGTAGGAAGCCTACATTTCCACCCTTAGCAGGCTGTAATAAGGTACCCCAACGACCACCCCTTCCCCATATCCCCAGCCAGGGTAGTATCAGAGAAGGCCAAACGGAGAGCCAGAATTCCCCTCCCAACCAGGTAGGAATGAGTCCTCCTCTTCCACCTACTGTGAAGGCAGGCCACAAGTCAACACTGAGGCACACCTGCCCCTCCAGCAAGGAGGGTATCAGTGGACGCTACTGGAGCCTGAACTCCTACTCACCCAGAATTTACAAGAAGCTCCTCCCCCTCCATGTGTCAATGGAGATCAAGTAGGGAATCCAAATTGGAGGTAACTTTTTTCCCCACTCCAGGGCAGGTTCCCCCTTTAGTTAAATAAAGTTTATATTTTGATCCCAGGTCCTCAACCAATATTCTGATTTTTTAAAAAATATTTTTACCACCGGATGTCTGCTTTCTCATCTTATAACTGAAACATCCTTCTAAAGGAATTTTATCTTAGGCCCCTTATCTTCAAAGAAGCCCCCCCCCCCCCACAAAGGACTCAGTAACAACAAAAACAGATAATTTCCACCAAATCATTTTTCTATAAGACTAGTTACACAGGAAAGGCCTATCACAATTAGTGTTATCCTAAGGACCTATAACTTATTCAAATCCTAACCCATCAAAAGCTTTTTTAAGTGTCTAGTTTTTCATCCAGTCGGTTCACTTTTAAATAAACTTAATCTGTTCTATCGCTACTACCACCACTGGGACAAAATGATTTCCTAGGCACACAGGCTAACCAGGCTAACTACTGTTCCGTATTTTCTCATTTTAATTACTTTCTTCTTTATTTTTGTCTTTCCTTTAAAACAATTCACTTTTTCTAAAGAGCAATTAGTGAAGTTCTACCTTATTTACCTACTTTTATTATTAACATTTAATAGTACCTGGACTATTACAGGCACTAAAAACAAAAACAAAATACCTACATATATGTTGACTAAATTAACAATTTAGCTAATTTTCTTCTCCCATTTCCCCTTTCCAAAATGGATGAAATAATAAACTTGATCATATATCTACATGCAAGACACATAATCAGATTCCTACCAATAACTTAAACAGGTGGAATATCCCACTCTTACACAGGAAGAAATGAACGCTCGAGAGCAAGCATGTCAATTCACGGCCCACAGGCTGCATGCAGCCCACAACAAATATTTCTGCGGCCCAGCCAATATAACGAATGGTATGTAAGAAACATTTAAAAATATATATTTTATTGATTTCTTACAGAGAGGAAGGGAGAGGGATAGAGAGTTAGAAACATTGATGAGAGAGAAACATCGATCAGCTGCCTCCTGCACACCCCCTACTGGGGATATGCCCGCAACCCACGTACATGCCTTTGACTGGAATCGAACCTGGGACCCTTCAGTCCGCAGGCTGATGCTCCATCCACTGAGCCAAACCAGTTAAGGCTATAAGAAACATTTTAATAAAAATTTTGTAACTTAATTTTTACAATATTCTATTATACATAATTATTAATAACGAACTACGACAATTGCTAATGACTGATTACTATAATCGTGTTGCATTCATTTCCCTTACACGCAAGCCCATCATTTCTCTCCACTAATAATAGCAGCAAGTATTTCAGCAGCCGACTGCCACATCATTAGTCTTGTGCTGACTTGTTTGGTGTGCTCAACAGGAAATATTTCGCTTTCGGAGAACAAGAAAAATAGGTTTATCTGCATTATGCTTATTAATTTGAACAGTTATTCAGTGTCTGGTAAATTAATGTTCAAGAAAAAATATCAATTTTTATTAAAATGTTCTATTATTTTATATTAATGACTAGAGGCCCGGTGCACGAAATTCGTGCATGGGTAGGTGGGAGAGGGGGAGGGCAGGCAGGGAGGTCCCTCAGCCCGACCTGCACCCTCTCCAATTCAGGAGCCCTCAGGAGATGTGCTACTGATGGCTTGGGCCTACTCCACATGGTTCTCTGCTCTTGCCGGGCCTGTCTGCTCCATACCATGGGGATGGGCAAGCAGGCCCTGCTGGGTGCTGCCTGCAGCCCCTGCTTGTCTGCTCAGGGGTCATTATGGCGACCTCCCAGCACCTCCGCAGGCACCGCCCAGCAGGCCCTGCTGGATGCGGCCTGCAGGGTCCCAATCGCTGGTTCCGCTCCTCCACAGCCACTGCCCAGCATGCCCTGCTGGGTGCTGCCTGCAGCCCCCACTTGTCTGCTTGGGGGTCATCATGGTGACCTCCCAGCAGGCCCTACTGGGTGCTGCCTGCGGTCTGATTGCCTGATGGGCTCCCGTTGCCAGGGTAACGCAGCCAGCGTCCTGCCCCAGTGCTATGGGCGCTGCCATTTTGTCCCGGATTGATGGTTAATTTGCATATTACTCTTTTATTAGATAGGATTACTCATTGATTTCAGCCCCTTTGTATTCAGCATGTCTCTATCAAAATAAGCCTATGAAAATTGAAGCTTTGTTTATTTGTGGCCCATATAAACTTAAATCTTGTTTGTTTGGCTTGTGTTAGTCTTTGAGTTTGATATGCTTGCTCTAGAGAGAAGTGTCTTCAGGAAGAATACAAAGCAGGTATATATGTGGGTATGAGGGAGATGAAGAAAGAATCAAATCCAGGCATGTACACCCTGACTCCAAAGGCCATGTTTCTTTCACTATGCCATACTATTTTCTTGATGTACCTCTAGTACAGTAGTTGGCACCACAACCATCACATTCCTCTAATTTCAGGGATCTTTCTCAAAGGAAATAAATGCGTTATCTATTTCACATTCTTCTGTGATTTATTGGCCAAATAACCTCAGAGATTTTATCCCAGAACTGGTATTGATAGTTTGACCCAATTTAAACTATCAATGTCATTTCCATCCCATCACCACTCACTTGTTTCTTTCAAAGCACACGTGACTATCAAAAATTATCTTCGTCCATTTCATTTACTTTTTTTCAGATTTCTGTTTCCCCTCACCATTAGAATATAAACTCATGAAGAGGGAACTTATCTGTTATTCACCATTGTATCACTAGCATCTACAAAAAGTCCTACCACACAGAACATCTAATCTAATCAAGAAATAATATGCAAATTGACCATCACTCCAAGACTCATAAGCCACGCCCACCCACCAATCAGAGCATCTGTATGCAAATTAACCCAGCCAAGATGGAGGCCGCAGCCACAGAGCTAGAGTAAACAGCAGGCTTCCGTTGCAACTGCCTGCCTAGGCTAGCTGAGCCTCTGCTCACAGTAACAATGTTTCAATTATAGAAGCCACGGAGCTGAAACAAACAGGAGGCTTCGTTACCTGCCTAGGCCTCTGCTCAAGGTAACAAAGTTTCAATTATAGAAGATAAATAAACTCCAGAAAACTGATTCCAGCCAGCCTCGCTGGGACCTTGGGTCAATGGGAGGTGTAGGCAGCCTGAAAACAGCCCTCAGCCCCTCACCCAGGCTGCCCAAGTACCCCAGTAGAGACCCAAATCCTGAAGGGACTGTAGGCAGCCTGAAAACAACCCTCAGCCCCTCACCCAGGCTGGCCACACCCCAATGGGATGAGGGTCCCCACTGGGGGGACTTGGCCAGCCTGTAAACAGCCATCAGCCACTCACCAGGCACGCCAGCAGGTGGACATCCCCTAAGGGGTCCCAGACTGTGAGAGGGCACAGGCTGGGCTGAGGGACCCCGCCCCCCCAGAGTGCACATATTTTTGTGCGCCGAGCCCCTAGTCTATAATAATAAAAGCATAATATGCTAATTAGACCAGACATCCTTCTGAACGACTTTCCAGATGAAGCCAGGGCTGTGAGGGGAGCCAGGGTCCTGGGTGCCTGATGGCAGCCAGAGGGAAGCCGGTGCCAGCAGCTGGGGGAAGGAAGGCCTACTCCTGCACAAATTTTGTGCATTGGGCCTCTAGTCAATATACATTTATTTGAACAAATAAGTGAATGACAAACCAAAAAGAATAAAACAATTGAAAGGTATGGTATAGGGGAAGATATGTTACCATACTGCTACTGATTTTACTAAAAAATAGCTTCACAGAAGGAACCAGGGGAATTTAGTTTCTTATCAGGGATACTGAAATTGAAAACTCTGCTATCACTGCTTCAAGATGAGACATGTAATTGACAAAAACTACATGCTTCATAAAGACCTTATTGAGAAGTATCCTCATTGGTTCTAAAGTTGCTGTTGAACTTGTTTACAATGGATAAAAACACAGTAACTTCTGCATGGAAACATGTACTCTTCCTTTCTTTGTGTGTAATTCCAAAATAGAGATTTATTTATTAAGAATTAGTTTCTGGCCTAGCTAGTGTGGCTTAGTGGTTGAATGTCGACCTATAAAGCAGGAGGTCACAGTTTGAGTCCCATCAGGGCACATGCCCAGGTTGTGGGCTCAGTCCCCATTAGGAGGCAGCTGATCAGTGATTCTCTCTCATCATTGATGTTTCTAACCCTCCTCCCTCTCCCTTCCTCTTAGAAATCAATAAAAATATGCTTTTTTAAAAAAAGAATTAGTTTCTGCATAAAAATCTAATTTTTCCTCATTGGGTTTTTACCTCACATCAGTTATTTGTGGGGGTCTTCTAGTCACCCCAACACTTTAAAAAATACAGCTTTTTAGCAACAGGAATGACTGTTAAGGCAGTGAGGCATTTCCTTGGGTCTCAGCATCTGGAGGGCTCATGGTCTCCCCCTTGAGAGAATACACGATAGGTAGCTTCTTAGGTTGGAAACACTGGCCCTGAAGAAAATAATTATGCATAAGAATGCAAATACAGTCATCTCTGTTCAATTATTTGTGCTTGATAGCTTTAAAATAAAGTTCCCTTGGTCATGGTTATCAAAGGCTTGCTGGTTGTTTTCAGCTATAAAAAAACTGTCTAGAAAAAGAAAGGAAGAGCAGGGTCTATAGCGACAGTGCTGTGATATTGTGCTGTGCAACCACGGAATACACATTGGTTTGTTTGTTTAAGGACCAAACTCCTCCTGGTCCTTAAAACACCCAAAACATCACTACAGCAGGTCAATGAGAAAATGAGCAAGAACTCAATAGAAAAGTGTATAAAAATATATGAACAAATTATACACAAGAAAATAAATTTCTAACTTCATTAGTAATTACAAAAATGAAACACTGAAAAATGTTGACTACTACTGTAGATCTATAAGATTAGTCTCCCTGCTTGCCCCATCAGATTTGATATCTGATGATATCAAATTTTAGTGAGAATGTGAGAAAGGTACTCTCTTATATTACTGGTAGGAGTTTTAATTGGTATACTTATGTAGTGAGAAATCTGACAATATTTAGTATACGTGAGTATGTGCATACCCTAGGATGTAGCAAATTCTCTGCTATGTATGTAAGATGTTTATTGAAGCATTGTTTTTAATAGCTAAAATCTGGGAAATAGCCCTAAATATTCATAAAGTGTCGTACAGAAATACAATGGAATATAACAAGACTATTTCAAAAAAATTAGTTGTAAATGAGCCTCCGCCATAACACTAGATGTGCATTCCTAAACATCTGACGTCCTGAACACACACACATACACTATAAAACCACTGATTATGTGAAAATATATCTAAACCAAACACTAAAAATACTAGTAATTATGTAAAAAGTTGGGGTTGGAGAAGACCACTCTAAACCTATGCAACTTTAGAACTTGAACACTAAAAATGAGAATAAGTAAATAATAGTAATTGGAACCTCAGAAGATAACTTAGGACTGTCCAAGCAGTTATAACGATGGATTCCTAGGGAAATACTAAAAATGCATACAAATAATAAGGAAATGTTGACTTGTGAATGCTGAAACAGTGCAGACAGAAGTGGAGGTAAGCACCAGGAGTTAAGAGCCCTACAATGCTAAGACTTAATGTTAACATTAAGGGGGGGGGAAAGAACACTAAGCAGACAAGCTGAGAGCCTACCCCTTCCCCTTTCTTGCTAAAATTATAATTCTACACTCTTTATCACAGTTATCCTTACCTAGAAAATAAAGTAACATAACTTTCCCACTGACCTGACATCATTCATGTATATATCAATCACTTGTGAGGTAACTAGTTTCAGAATACAGGTGGTTGGGAAAGAGAGAAATAAGGGGGTAATAAATAAATTTTATCTGTAATGTCCTATCTCTTGATTGTAAAGTAACACTGAAACAAAAAATGATAATATTCTGTACATTAATTTATGTACCCGTCATATATACTATTGTGTGTGTGCATATATATATACACACACACGCACACACACATGCACACACTTTTTTTTTTTTTTTTTTTAACTAACAACAGAAACAAATTTCTGGTTCTGGCTAAGGCTGTCAGATTGCAGAGTGCTGACTTCTTGCTGTGTCCTCACATGGTGAAAGAGGTGTTCTATATTCTTCATAAATTATTCCTTAAATCATGTAAAGATGAACTAACACTGCAAAGGGACACTAAGATGGACATGTTTGTTTTTCACAAAACAAATTTAGAGTGTTCTAAAAAAGGCTGCAAAAGATTTGACTTTTCTATCCACCTTCCAGCTCAATTTGAGTATCAACAGTCTTCAATATAGGTATCTGAAACAATAACAGGGATGTGAGTTTTCTATAGGAAGCTTAATTCTACCATTGTCACCATAATCTCACACTTAGAAAAAAGCAAATGTACCTTAATGTCCAGCTGAGAGGCTTATTTTCAAGTAGACAATGAATTATTAAAAATTACAACTTTCTCTTGAGTCTTCATATATACATCTGATGTGCTAAAGCCAATTATTACTATCAACTAAACTACTGACTTTTTATACAGATTTCATTAGTTTTTCTACTAATATCATCCTTTTTCTGTTCCAGAATCCAATCTAGGACACCACAATGCATTTTGGTCATCTTGTCTTCTTAGTCTCTCCTTATTTGTCATCATAATGTCATCCTTTATCACTTGTTTCAGGTATATTTGCCAGGTTTCTTCATTGTGAAGTTACTATTTTTTTCTTCCAACTATTCTTTAGTTCAACCCATACCTGAGGGATGCTTCTGAAGGGGCAGGTTAGGAGGGTATGGGGAGAAGATTCATCCCTTCTTTTATTTATGTCAGCAGGGACTCATTTATATTTATGTTCAACTTTGGGTAATCAAATACTAAGATTATTTTGTTGCTCATACTGTTCCTGCTGTAGACATGGGGAGCTCTTTCAGACTGGCTCCTGTGTTGCTTTGACATGGGCCTATCATTTTTTTTCAAGTGGTTCCTTTCTGGCTCTATTAGATGCTCTTGTCATCTTGTATTTTCCTTGCTCCAGCCATAAAATCAGCCATTTCTCCAAGAACTCTTGCTTGCTTTTACTTCAGAATAACATTTAGAAATCAAGATCTGGGCACTGTGTCTCCTAGCTTCTAGACCCTCTCAGCAGAGAAAACTGTATGTGTACTAACTCAAGTATAAGCACACACATATATAATTATTTCTGTATGTATCTATACGCATTTTAAAATAAACCTGAGTTCATACTGATGTCTCCGACTCTAATTCTGTGGTTAGTTTTTTTGTTGTTGTTAACCTATATCCAAGGATATTTTTCCCCTTGACTTTTCTTTTTTTGTTCCATTGATTTTGAGAGAGGGAAGGAGGAAGGGAGGGAAACATCGATGTGAGAGAGACACATCAACTGGTTGCCTCCCCCAAGCACCTTCTAGGAATTGAACTTGCAACCCAGGTATGTGCCTTTGTCAGAGAATCACACCCTTTGATGTGTGGGCTGATGCTCCAAACCCTAAGTACACATGGGCCAGCTACTTTGGTTTTTAATTTTTGCAGTAAACTGGGCTGATGCTCCAAACCCTGAGTACACACGGGTCAGCTACTTTGGTTTTTAATTTTTGCGGGAAACGAGTAAAATCGGATCCATCAGGGAGACTGTCAATGGACATGAGGAAACATACATCGGAACCTCTAGTTGGAACCGGCAAAAATAAAAATGTTTTACGTCATTGTCGTGTGTGTGCCGCTCATAAACTACGCAGTGAAACGCGGTACATGTGCAAGTTTTGTAATGTACCCCTGCACAAAGGAAAGTGTTTGGAACGCTACCACACAGTGGCGGGAAAATGCCCGCTTACGAAGTGTTGATCCGAGACTGAGTTTCCCTCTGATACCTAGCATACTCAAACTGTATCCTCTATTAGCATGCATTTCATTAAACTAAAGTTCTAGTATTTGTTTTACTGAAGCAGGAAAGTAAAATACATTTCAAAATAAAATCCCATGAGAGGTCACCTCCAGTGCTGGGACAATACATCAGCACACAATTAGAACTATATAAAAATAAAACTTTATTGTTTCTAATCAGTGTGCTGTTATTTCAATATTCACTGATTCTTGAACAACATGCATTTGAACCATGCAGGTCCATTTAGACACAAATTTTTTTCAATCAATACTCTAAACGTATTTTCTCTTATGATTTTCATTTTTCTAGTTTACTATGCTATAAGAAAACAGTATATAATATACATAACATACAAAATATGTTAACTGGCTATTCATGTTATCCGTAAAGCTTCTAGTTAACAGCAGGTTATTAGTGGTTAACTTTAGGGGAAATTAAGTTATATATGAAGTTGTGACTACGAGGGGGGAGAGAGCTACAGAGGGAGGGACTTGAGGGGTCAGTACCCCTAACCCTTCTTTGCATTATTTAACAGTCAACTGTCCTTGATCTGAAATAATAAAAGCCACTTTCTGTTTAAAAAAAAAAAGAGAGAGACCAATGTAATGGCTTACTATGAATATAGCATAAATATACCAGTTTAAAGATAAGAAACAGAGAAATTATGTGACATGCCCTACATCACACCACCAGCAAAGAGCAAAACTAGAACTTAACTGTTTAAATCCAATTATTCTACTCCAGTTTCCATGGTATCTGTATCACACTCCATTTTAGGTTATAAAAAAGAAAGTCAATTTATAAAATAAAAACAAAAGTGATCTTGTTTCAAGAGATAAAATGTAGTTAGTTCACCTTCTAAAATCAATTAACAGAATAAAGTATACATTCATATTTAAAAGGCAAAAATACAACTAAAATAAACACATTTATTTAGGGAATGAGTATTTCCTTAACAACTACAAACAAGCTGGAAAATATGACACACATTCTAGCTTTCTCTGAACAACTCATAATTTAATGATGCCAGGGATGTGGCTGGGTGTAAGAAAACTAATCTAGAAAACAAGACAATTTAAGTGAAATGCAAATATACAAATATTCTTCATTTTTCTTCTCTTATAACTTTACCAGTTTATAATAGACTAGGGGCCCGGTGCACAAAAATTTGTGCACTCGGCGAGGGGAGGAAGGGATCCCTCATCCTGGCCTGTGCCCTCTCACAGTCTGGAACCCCTGGGGGGGGATATCCACCTGCTGGCATGCATGGCCAGCCTGGGTGAGGGGCTGAGGGCTGTTTTCAGGCTGGCCACATCCCCCTCAGGGTTCGTGCACTGGGGGGTGGGATGGCTGGTGAGTGCAGGCATGGACGTTTCCAGCCGGGTGGCCTACCATTGCACATACCTGATGGGCCTCCACCGCTGAGGGGACACACCTGGCGCAGAGCTGGGTGGCAGGCCAGGGGGTGGATGCTGGTGCATGGTCCCTTGGGGGGGCCCTGCTGCTGAGTGGACACACCGGGGGTGGAGCCAGGCAGCAGACGCTTGCAAACGCCCCACAGAGGCCCCCAGGGTGAAGCCAGGTGGCTGGACCTGTGGCAGACGCTCTGCCCCGAGGAGGAGGATGCTCGGGCATGACCCCGAGGGGGTACCCCCCTCAAGCCCCCACCACTGAGCCTCTGAGGTCGCGTGGGCCCGCAATTGCTCTATTCTCAGGCCTCGCAGGGTCGGGCCGGGCTGCCAGCTCTCGGCCTTGTGGCTGCTCACCGCCATCTGGAACCACCGCCGGCGCGATTGCTCTATTGCCAGCCCCAGCCACAGGGCCCGGGCCGGCTCCCACCCGAAGCCGCCCAGAACCAACCACTGGTCAATCGCTCTATTCCCAGGCCCAGGCTGCAGGGCCGGGGGCCTGGGCAGCCGGCTCCTGGCCCTGCTGCCGACCGCCGCTGCCCTGAACCGACCTCCGGGGCACACACAGGCAGAGGCCAGGCCTCCACCCATGCGTGGGCCAGCGCGATCTCTCTATTCCCAGCCCCATCTCTCTATTGCCAGCCCCGGCCGTAGGGCTGGGGCCTGGGCAGCCGCCAGGTCCTGCAGCTGTCCGCCACTGCCCAGAACTGACCGCCAGAGCATGCAAGGGTGGAGGCCACGCCCTTGCGTGCGCCAGCGCGATCACTCTATTGCCAGCCCGGGCCTTCTCGATCCTCCCGCCCTGCTCCTGCCACTGGTCTGCCCTGTTGGACCCGGTGTTCGGTGGGCCTCCGCTATCTTGGCTGGGCTAATTTGTATACCGTTGTTCTGATTGGCTGTTGGGCGTCCCAAAGAAATGGTCAATTTCAATATTATGCTTTTATTAGTTAGGATGTTATTGTTTACTGGCAGAGGTAACTAGACTATTCACTAAAAAGAAATGTTTGGTTATGACTGCAGTATAACTGTTACTTTGCTACATTAACTGTTGCAATACTGAAAAGCAACAAGATACAACAAGACTCAAATAGAGAGGCAACAATCCAGGATTTCAGTTCAGATTCTATGTCATATTAGCTATCCAACATTGGGAAAACTATTTATTCTTTCAGTTTAATGTCACCATATTTAAAAATGGATATATAGGAGATATCTATCTATCTAATCTAATAAAAGAGTAATATGCAAATTAACCCTCACTCTGTTACAACTAAGCCACATCCACCAACCAAGCCACAACCACCAGCCAATCAGAGCAACTATATGCAAATTAACCCAGCCAACATTGCGGCCAGAAGCCACAGAGCTAGAGCAAAACAGGAGGCTTCATTGCACCAGCGATGAAGGAAACTGCCTGCCTCAGCCAGCTGTGGCCTCCGCTCAAGACAACAAAGTTTCAATTATAGAAGATAAATAAAAACCAG
>PVJC01037143.1:0-17355 GCA_004026665.1 Murina feae | reverse complement strand
AACATAAAGAAATGTCTAATTTGCAGTGCTACGATGTGTGAGCTCCACAACAGGGGTGCTTTGACTTAGTCTGGGGGTGGGACCTGGGAAGGCTTCCCTGAGAAATCCTGTCTAGCCCTGCTTTGTGAGCTGAGCAGTGAGCAGGGGATAAAGGTAAACTTTTGCACACGTTTCTTAAGCCACTGAGGTTTTCAAAATGGGTGGTATTAGAAACACTGGGCAGTCTAGTTAATACAGACTTTTGGGTCTTGTCCCCAGAATTCTGATCTAGTAGGTCTGGGGAAGGGCCTTGGAATTTGCATTTCACATGAATTTTCTGATGCTGCTGCTGTTCTGGGGGCCACACTGTGAGAACAACTGGATTCTAGGATATCTCTCTACCCAAAATGGGAAGCTGATTTTGGAATAAGGGCCAAGAAGACTTCTGAGCTTGGACAAAGGACCATCTGTAAGGAATTTTGCCAATAGTTGTGGTTACCCAAAACCAAAGGGTAGGCATAGAAGGAGCTGAAAATAATAACTTATTTTAATGCACCCACAGATTTGAAAGCTTGATTTAATCACTGCTGTTGTTTCCTTGTGATAGGCAAAATACATTTGGCCTGGAATGTTCAAATTTTTGCCCTTCTGGAATCAGACATAACAGGGTTTGAATTTTAGCTCCATCAATTATTCACTGTGGAACTTCAGCAAGTGCATATCTGGGGTTAACTGGAGTGGGGGCAGCGGTTTAGCTTTCAAGCCTGTCCTGTGGAAGTAGCATCTTTTAAAGGTGGTAAAATGGTGATTGCTAAGACTGATTGGAAATCAGAAGCTGAAACATGAAAATAAGTGGCCACTTCCTTTAGCCACAGCAGCTGTTCCCCCTGGCTCTTCCCCCTGAAGGTTAAGACTTGGCTCAATGCTGGATTGGTCATTTACTTAATACTCAGAGTGGTAACTATCTGTCCAGTTACTTTATCTGTAAAATGGGATCAGTGATAACTACTTCACAGTGTCGTGTGGATGGAAGATAATTATGTGTGTTGAAGGCCTACTATTGCTTGAGCCCCTATAAATATTAAGCATTACTATTATTGTTTTAAAAATACCCTTCAAAGATTATCACTTTCCGTCCATGTCCCTCTTTCTCCACTCCCCAAAATTCTGGTTGCTCCACCATTTTTACTTTTCACAATCAACTCTGGTCTAAAACAGGGAACATTGGACTACATAGTTTTAACCTCATAGTTTTATTGTTCGTATCTTGAGGAAGAGATAATTGTTTGTCAGAATGATTTTTATAAACTTTTGAAAAAATTTTAAGCCACTACTAGAGTTGTGTGGTTTGATTTTCAGTGTTTTGAGGCATTTACTTCTGGGTTCTTCCTACCTGCTTGGAAATTTGTAGATTGTCCATTGAATTATTCATGAATTATTTATGGAGGATGATTACATATTTATCAGAAAAATATAATTAGAGTGAATAAGAATCTTTTTTCTTAGTCTTTTCTTTTACTTTGTTTTTGACAAATAATTTTGGAGGCCTATTGTGTTCTGCTTTTTCATGCATTCATGTTGCCTACCATGAGGTAGTTTCAGCTACCTTTTCTTGTAGTAAAAATATTTTGATTGAATAGGTTAAAATCTCAACTTGCCCATGCATTCAAATGTATTAACTTTTTGCTTCTTGTTCAGTTAAAAAATCCCAATTGTAATGGTACTTCTTACATGCAAGTGATTTATTATTTCTGTGTATAAACTAGTCTTCTATGAATCAAAGGTGTTTTTTCTCTTCTTTGACAATTCCAAGGGAAAAATCTTTCTTGTGCATTACATTAACCTCATTCTGTATTTATATTAAACAATATTCTTTGGAGAAAGAAAGGTTTGGTATACTTAGTGAATTATGTCCCCTTCTAGAGGCACTGCAGACTGTTAATGCTTAGAGGAACCCAGTGGTTGTAACTGATGAAACATCAGCATGTAGGCTATAAAATAAAAAAGAAGTAATTGGGGACATGTTGGGAGCTGGCAAATGGAAAACATTTGCAGATATAGAACTGAAAAGAGAAAAGAAAATTTTAAAAAATCACATTTACTAGAAGAGGAACTGCACAGATGGATGATAGAAGTCAACACTTAATTCAGATAGGAAGGGGATTAGAAATTATAGTTCCATTTTAAATATTTAAAGGGATACTTGAACTCTCATAAATAGCCATATAAAAATTGCTTTTACATCAACCACATGTGCCTGAGATGGATATTTGTAAGTATGCTTTTTGTCCCCTTAAAATATAGTTTAGACATTGCTGGAGTCAACTTGTACCTCTTTGTAAGAGGTGATTATATGCATCTCTTTTCAACCCCCTTTTCAGTGAAAACATGTTGATAGCTTAAAACCAGCCATGGTGACTGTATTTACACCATAGAAATTTGCAAACACTATAATAAATGTATCTCCCAAACCCCAGCCAATTGTTAAACCTTTACCACCATGTTACCATATGTGGGATAGAGCATCTAGGGTTGAGGAGAGATTGGACATTCAAAGAAGGATTCTCTGCCTGGTTAGTGTGCTGGGAAGTCCTAGACCACAGTACTCTTCTTATTCTTAATGCTGAATGCCTTCTGATACATAGGCCAGTGTTATGCCAGTGAGTTTTTAAATATAAAATTCTGATCCTAAAACACATTTTGACCCAGTAGTTACCCCCAATCCTGACTTGGTAATCTATACATTATGTTGTCTATTGTGTAGGAGAAAGTTCAACTATCTTTCTTTAGTTGTATGCTCCTGTTTGGTTTTTTTTTCATTCTACCTTCCTAATTTTGCTTTTCTGTTCACATAGTTCTGTATGCTCTGAATTGTGAACTTGGCAAGAATAGGTTGGCGGTTCAAGAAGAAACTAGATCCTATTGATATACATTCTTAACATATTTCTCCACACATTCTTCACATAACCTATTTCAGGAAGAAGTAGGTTAAAGAGACCCTACCCTATGACTACCTTCTGTTCCTGCTTCATATGTATTTGGTGAGTTGCTACCAAGTTTCATGTTAATATCTTACTATTTTAAAAACAGTTGAAAAGTTCTATTTTGAAGAATGAATCCTGAGGACCTACTCATAGTTAGTGACTTCTAGAAACATCTCTGTAAATGAGATGAGTCTCCTGACATTTTAGGTAGAGTTGGCTTGCTGAGAAAGATGAGGGAGATTTTACTCTCCAACCAGTGATTTGCTGTTGAGTAAACATTTCTCTGTAGCCTTTTGAGGTCAAGACTCTGAAATCAAATATGGTATGTTTGCTCCATTGGAGGGCTTGGTCTATAAATTGCCTTTTTATAGTGACCATATAATACAAACAGACTTATGGGATTCACATACCCAAAACACATCTACATATAATAATGTTTATTAAATGACTCCTTTGAAAATGACACCATTCTAAGGGTTTTACATAATAGCCCACAATAATTTCATTGAATCCTTATAAAAGCCCTTTAGATAGTGAACTGAGCTTAGAGTATTAAGTGACATGTCCAAATAGCAGAACCACCTCTTTTTTTTATTAAGTTATTACATATGTGTCCTTATCCCCCATGTTACCTGCTATGTCCTCACTCATGCTCTCACTCCCCTGTTGTCCATGTCCATTGGTTAGGCCTATATGCTTGCATATAAGTCCTTTGGTTGATCTCTCCCCCTTATCCCCACCCTCCCTCCCTTCCCTCTGAGGCCTGATGATCCAATCAATGCCTCTCTGTCTCTGGATCTATCTTTGTTCATCAGTTTATGTTGTTCATTATATTCCATAAACTAGAGGCCCGATGCATGAAAATTTATGTACTCCAGGGGATGGGGTCCCTCAGCCTGGCCTGTGCCCTCTTGCAGTCTGGGATCTCTCGGGGGATGTCCACCTACTGGCTTAAGCTTGTTCCCGGGCGATCAGGCCTAAGCTGGCAGTTAGACATCCCTCTGGCAGCCCGGGAGCCATCAGGGGATATCCACTTGCCAGTGGGGAGCAGACCTAAGCTGCAGTCAGACATTCTTGGTGCTGCTGAGGAGGCGGCAGAGGCTCCCACTACCACCGCTGTACTGGCAGCCATAAGCCTGGCTTGTGGCTGAGCAGAGCTCCCCCTGTGAAAGTATACTGACCTTCAGGGGCAGCTCCTGCATTGAGCGTCTGCCCCCTGGTGGTCAGTGTATGTCATAATGACCAGTCATTCCCAGTTATTCTGCTTTTAGGTTGAATTTGCATATTACCCTTTTATTATATAGGATAGAGGCCTGGTGCATGGGTGGGGGCAGCTGTTTTGCCCTGAAGGGTGTCCCGGATCATGGTGGGGGTCCCACTGGGGTTCCTGGCAAGCCTGCGTGAACGGTTAAGGGCCATTTTCAGACTGGCCACACCCCCTTTGGGGTAGGGATCCCTGCTGGAGTGCCTGGCCAACCTGGGTGAGGTGTTGAGGGCCACAGCTCCTTCAGGGAGGGGGGTCCTGCTGGGGTGCCTGGCCAGCCTGGATGAATGGCTGATGACTGTTTGCAGGCTGACCACTGCCCCTTCAGGGTAGGTGTCCTGCTGGGGTGCCTGGCCAATCTGGGTGAGGGGCTGATGGCTGTTTGCAGGTTGACCAAGCCCCACAGCAAGGATCCTCACCCCATGAGGATAGGGTCATCCTGGGTGAGGGACTAATGGCTGTTTTCAGGCTGGCCACAGCCCCCAGTGACCCAAGCTCCCAGCGAGGCTGGCTGGAAGCTGGTTTATCTTCTATAATTGAAACTTTGTTGCCTTGAGTGGAGGCCACAGCCTGCCTAAGCAGGCAGCTTCCTCCATCACCAGGGCAAGGAAGCCTCCTATTCGCTCTAGCTCTGTGGCTGCCAGCCACCATCTTGGTTGGGTTAATTTGCATATAGTGGCTCTGATTGGCTGGTGGGTGTGGCTTGGGATATAGCGGAATGAAACAATTAGTATATTACTCTTTTATTAGATTCGATGAGTGAGATCATGTGGTATTTGTCCTTCTCTGACTGGTTTATTTCACTTAGAAAAATGCTCTCCAGATTTAGCCATGCTGTTGCAAATGGTAAGAACTCCTTCTTTTTTACTGCAGCATAGTATTCCATTGTGTAGATGTACCACAGTTTTTAATCCACTCATCTACTGATGGTACTTAGGCTGTTTCCAAATCTTAGCTATGGTGAATTGTGCTGCTATGAACATAGGGGTGCATATATCCTTTCTAATTGGTGTTTCTGGTTTCTTGGCATAAATTCCTAGAAGTGGGATCACAGGGTCAAATGGGAGTTCCATTTTTAATTTTTTGAGGAAACTCCATACTGTTCTCCACAGTGGCTGCACCAGTCTGCATTCCCACCAGCAGTGCACAAGGCTTCCTTTTTCTCTTCATCCTCATCAGCACTTGTAGTTTGTTGATTTGTTGATGATAGCCATTCTGACAGGTGTGAGATGCTATCTCATTGTTGTTTTGATTTATATCTCTTGGATGATTAGTGACTTTAAGCATGTTTCCATATGTCTCTGGGTCTTCCTTCTGTCTTCTTTTGAAAGGTTTCTATTTAGGTCTGTTGCCGATTTTTTGATTGAGTTGTTTATCTTCCTTTTGTTTAGTTGTATGAGTTCCCTGTAAATGCTGGAGATTATACCCTTACCAGTGATAACATTGGCAAATATGTTCTCCCATGCAGTGGGTATTCTTATTTTGTTGATAGTTTCTTTTGCTGTGCAGAAGCTATTTATTTTGATGTAGTCCCATTTGTTTATTTTCTCTTTAGTTTCCATTGCCCTAGGAGTAGTATCAGTGAAGAAATTGCTTTGGCGTATGTCTGCTATTTTGCTGCCTTTGGATTCTTCTAGTATTTTTATGGTTTCTCATCTTATGTTTAAGTCCTTTATCCATTTTGAATTTATTTTTGTGAATGGTGTAAGTTGGTGGTCTAGTTTAATTTTTTTTGCATGTATCTGTCCAATTTTTCCAACACCATTTATTGAAGAGACTGTCTTGACTCCATTTTATGTCCATGCCTCCTTTGTCAAATATTAATTGAGCATTATGCTTTGGGTCGATTTCTGGGTTCTCTATTCTATTCCATTGATTTATATGTCTGTTCTTGTGCCAGTACCAGGCAGTTTTGAGAACAGTGGCTTTGTAATACAGCTTGATATCTGATATTGAGATCCTACTTATTTTGTTCTTCTTTCTCAGGATTGCTGCAGCTATTTGGGCTATTTTATTTATTCCAGATGAATTTTTGGAAAGTTTGTTCTAGGTCTGTGAAATATGCCATTGGTATTTTAATGGGGAGTACATTGAATTTATAGATTGTGTTGGGTAATATGGACATTTTGATGATGTTAATTCTACCTATCTATGAACACAGTATATTCTTCCATCTGTTTATGTCCTCCTCTATTTTTTTTCAGTGTCCTGTAGTTTTCCACATATAGGTCTTTTACCTCCTTAGTTAAATTTATGCCTAGGTATCTTAATTTTTTTGGTGCGATGGTAAATGGGATTGCTTTTTTAGTCTCTCTTTCTGTAAGGTCATTATTGGTGTATAGAAATGCCATAGATTTCTTGGCATTAATTTTGTATACTGCTACCTTGCTGAATTCATTTATCAAGTCTAATAGTTTTTTGATGGGTTTAATAGTGTTTAGGGTTTTCTATGTACAATATCATGTCATCTGTGAATAAGGACAATTTACTTCTTTTCCAATTTGGATGCCTTTTATTTCTTCTTGTCTGATTGCAATGGCTAGTACTTCCAGTACTATGTCAAACAGGAGTGGTGAGAGTGGGCACCCCTGTCTTGTTCCTGTTCTTAGGGGAAATGGTTTTAGTTTTTGCCCATTGAGTGTGATGTTGGTTGTGGGTTTGTCATATATGGCTTTTATTATGTTGAGGAATGATCCTTCTATTCCCACCTAGCTGAGAGTTTTTATCAAGAAAGGGTGTAGGATTTTTGTCAAATGCTTTTTCTGTGTCAATTGATATGACTATGTGATTTTTGTCTTTCAGTTTGTTTATGTGATGTATCACATTTATACATTTGCAAATATTGTACCATCCTTGCATGCCTGGGATAAATCCTACTTGGTCATGGTGTATAATCTTTCTGATGTACTGCTGGATCTGATTTGCTAGAATTTTGTTGGGGATTTTAGCATCTATATTCATAAGGGATATTGGCCTGTAATTCTCTTTCATTGTGTTGTTTTTATCTGGTTTTGGTATTAGTGTGATGCTGGCTTCATAGAATGAGTGTGGAAGTGTTCCTTCCTCTGAATTTTTTTGTAATAGTCTGAAGAGAATAGGTTTTAGTTCTTCTTTAAATGTTTGGTAAAACTTCCCTGTGAAACCATCTGGCTCTGGGCTTTTGTTTGCCAGAAGCTTTTTGATGACTGCTTCAATTTCTTCCATAGTTATTGGCCTATTGAGATTTTTAGATTCTTCCTGATTGAGTTTTTGAAGGTTGTATTTTTCTAAGAATATGTCCATTTCCTCCAGGTTGTCTAGTTTGTTGAAATAGAGTTTTTCATAGTATTTTCTAACTAGGGGCCCGGTGCATAAAAATTTGTTTACTTGGGAGGTCCCTCAGCTCGGCCTGTGCCCTCTCACAATCTGGGACCTCTCAGGGGATGCCCACCTGCTGGCATGCCTGGCCAGCTTGGGTGCGGGAGTGAGGGCCATTTTCAGGCTGCCCACAGTCCCCTCAGGGTTCAAGTCACTACTGGGGTACCTGGGTAGCCTGGGTGCAGGGCTGCTGGCCGTTTTCAGGCTGCCCACAGTCCCTTCAGGGTTCAAGTCCCTACTAGGGTGCCTGGGCAGCCTGGGTGAGGGGCTGAGGACCATTTTCAGGCTTTCAGGCTGCCCACAGCTCCCATTGACCCAATGTCCCAGCAAGGCTGGCTGGAAGCAGGTTTATGGGGTTTATTTATCTTCTATAATTGATACACTGTTGCTTTAAGCCCAGGCCTAGGCAGGTAATGAAGCCTCTTGTTGGCTTCAGCTCCGTGGCTTCTATAATTGAAAGAATGTTGCCTTAGTAGAGGCCCAGCCGGCCTAGGCAGGCAGGCAGTTTTCTCCATTGCTGGTGCAACGGAAGCCTCCTGTTTGGTTCAGCTCCTTGGCTTCTATAATTGCAACTATGTTGCCGTGAGCAGAAAGAGGCCCAGCTGGCCTAGGCAGACAGTTTACTCCTGGTGCAACAGAAGCCTTTGTTTACTCTAGCTCTGTGACTGCTGGCCTCTGTCTTGGCTGGGTTAATTTGCATACAGCTGCTCTGATTGGCTGGTAGGCATGGCTTAGGCATCCTGAAGAAATGGTCAATTTCAATATTACTCTTTTATTAGATTAGATAATTCTTTGTATTTCTGTAAGGTCTGTTGTTATTTCGCCTTTTTCATTCCTGATTTTGTTTATTTGGGTCCTCTCTCTGCTTCTTGGCTAGAGATTCATCAATCTTGTTTATCCTTTCAAAGAACCAGCTCTTGGTTTCATTGATCTTTTGTATTTTTTTTTTTTTTTTTGGTCTTTATATCATTAATTTCTGCTCTGATCTTTATTATCTCCTTCCTTCTGCTCACTCTGGGCTTTTCTTGTTGCTCTCTTTTTAATTCTTTGAGTTGTAGAGTTAAATGATTTACTACCATTTTTTGTTTTTTGTTTTTAGAGGTAGGCCTGTGGAGGTATAAACTTCTCTCTCAGGACTGCTTTGCTTTCATTGTGTCCCCTAGATTTTGGATTGTTGTGTTTTTATTTTCATTAGTTTCCTGGATGTTTTTAGTTTCTTCTTTGATCTCTTTGGTGACCCAGTTATTGTTTAATAGCATGCTATTTAGCTTCCAAGTGTGTGAAGTTTTGGATTGTTTTTATTGTAGTCTATTTCTAATTATGTCATTGTGGTCTGAGAAGATGATTGATATGATTTCAATCTTCTTGAATTTGAGGAGAATTTGCTTATTGCCCAGTATATGGTCTATTTTTGAAAATGTCCCATGTGCACTTGAGAAGAACGTATATTCCATGGCTTTGGGGCATAATGTTCTGAAGATGTCAATTAAGTCCATCTGATCTATTGAGTCATTTAGGATTGCTCTTTCTTTTTTTTTGTCTAGAGGATTTATCCAGTGATGTCAGTGGTATATTAAAGTCCCCTACTATGACTGTATTGCTGTCAATCTCTCCCCTGATATCTTCCAAGAGTTTTTTTTTTAATGTATTTGGATGCTCCTGTATTGGGTGCATATATGTTTATCAGGGTTATATCCTCTTGTTGTATCAATCCCTTTAGTATTATGAAGTGGCCTTCCTTATCTCTTGTTATGGCCTTCACTTTGAGGTCTATTTTGTCAGATATAAATATTGCTACCCCAGCTTTGTTTTCATTTCCATTTGCCTGAAAGATATTTTTCCATCCCTTCACTTTCAGTCTGTGCAAGTTCCTTGTTCTGAGGTGGGTTTTTGTCAACAGCAATTATATGGGTCACGTTTTTTTATCCATTCAGCCACTCGATGTCTTTTGATTGGAGCATTTAGTCCGTTTACATTTAAAGTTATTATTGAAAACTTGTATTATTATACTTGTATTATTATACTTATTTGTAGCCATTTTTATTTTTTGTGTCTGTGTCCTTTCTTTCCTTTTTATTTCTTCATTTTACACCAGTCCCTTTAGCATTTATTGCATTGCTGGTTTGGTAGTGATAAACTCCCTTAGACTTTTTTTGTCTGTGAAACTTCTTATTTCCCCTTCAGTTTTGAATGATAGCCTTGCTGGATAGTGTATTCTTGGATTTAGTTCTTTGCTTTGCATCACTTTGTAAATTTCTTTCTATTATTTTTTGGCCTGATGTGTTTCTGTTGAGAAATTATTTGATAATCTAATGGAAGTTCCCTTGTACATAACTTTATATCTCTCTCTTGCAGCCTTTAAGATTCTCTCTTTGTCCTGAACATTTGCCATGGTAATTATAATGTGTCTTGGTGTGGGTCTTTTTGGGTTCCACTTGTTTGGGAATCTTTGTGCTTGTATGACTTTTTTTTTCCCCACATCAGGGAAGTTTTCAGACAACATTTCTTCAAATAGGTTTTCTAACCCTTGTTCCTCTTCCTGTTGTTCTGGCACCCATATTGTTTGTATGTTGCTTCATTTCATGTAGTTCCTTTAGGCTCTCCTCCTGTCTTTTAATTTTTTTCTCCAATTGCAGTTCAGTTTGGGTGTGTTTTGCTTCCCTGTCTTCTAATTTGCTAATTAGAACCTCCGCTTTTCCTAGTCTACTGTTGAAACTTTCCATAGTGTTTTTTATTGCAGCTATATCACTCTTGATTTCTTCTTGATTCTTACATAAGTTGTTGATTTTTTCATCCATTCCTTCTTGATTTTTGCATAAGTTGTAGATTTTTTTCTTCCATCCAGTTTATGAACTCTAGGACCCTTATTCTGAATTATTTTTCTGACATATTGCATGCCATTGTTTCACTTAGCTGCTTTTCTGGCGCTTCCTCCTTTTCTTTTCCTTGTGGGTTTCTTTGTCTACCCATGTTTGATCTCACCGACAGATATAGATGTTGAGTCATTCAGGAGCTGCTTCTCGGGTTGCACTGGCTCCTTGGGCTGTGGTTGCTCCTCAGGCGGTTGCGATCACAGCTGCTCCTTAGTTGGCAGCATCTCCTCTGGTGGGTGCTGTTCATAGCTGTGGTAATTTCTCTGGCTGGTGGCTGAGGCTTCTCACATAGCTGCTGTTCCTCAGACAGAGGGTGTGCTGATCATGAGGCTGCTGTTCCTTGGATGGGGCAGACTGCTTGTAAGGCTACTGCTCCTTGGACAGAGGCAGGTTGATTGCAGGGCTGCTGCTCCTTGGATGGAGGTGGGCTGCTTGCATGATTGCTGCTCTTCGGATGGGAGATGGGCTGCTTGCATGGCTGCTGCTCCTCAGACGGGAGTGAGCTGCACACGTGGCTGCTCCTCCTCAGACAGGGATGGGACACTCAATGGCCGCTGCTTGTCAGACAGGTGCAGGTTATGTGTGGCTCTGCTCCTCGGACCAGTGAGGGCTCCGCAGAACCACCTCTTGATTCTGGGGACAAAGTAAAACAATTGAACCCAGGCCATGTGAATTTAGAACTCATGCTCTTAAGTACTCTACTTAACTACCTCTTGTAGCTCTGTGGCTATATAGGAAATTGACCTTGCTTTGCATCTCCTTACTGGGAATTTTTTGTGTAATTTTTGCAGGAATTTATGTTTGTGGCAGAACTCTGAGGATTTGCACCAGAGAGCAGCCATTCTCACAGCCTGGTGCAGTAAGAAACAGGGTCAGGAGGGGCAGAAGTCTGAAAAGGAGAAAAATGCAGGCTGAGGCAAATTCAGGAGAATTTGAAAAACAAATGGGGAATCTTACTTTCTACTCTAAGTAGTTTATTTTATTGTTTCTACTGATTTTCATTTTCATGTCTCAAGTCCAAGGATGCCCAAATCTATATTTGTAACCATTAATTATGCTTCAAATAAACAATGACCAAATTAACAAGCCTAATCAGAAGATCTGTGGAGGTGTAGGCAGAAATTAAGGAAGTATTTCGGGAAATTGTATGCTCTTTTTGGCAAGAACAACAACAACAATAATGGCCAACACTTATTGTGAGATACTCTGATCTAGTGATTGCTCTTCCTAGAAGTCCATTGGACTGTGGATGGCTTCTGTAATAAACTAAGCTCTCTTGAATTACCTGGCTGGTCATCTATGGACACTGCTGCTGTGAGGAGAGCCCACTGGGAGAGACGGCTGCAAGTAGGATCACTGCTGTGGAGATAGGTCAATTGCAACCATCAGCTAACTAAACACAAAAATAGGTATAGATTTGGGACTGGTGACTTCAGTGACTTCTAAGGGGATGAGGGGGCTATGCCACCCTTTCCTGCCAAGCTGAAACGAATATCTCAATAAAAGGGTTACCATTCATCCTTTATTGGGCTATTTCACAATAAATGAAATTTTATCATCTCTAGTACCATTGATGGAGCCAGTAGGAGTAGGATCAAATTTATCATAAATAACAGGGATAAATTCTGCTTATATTTGGGATATCAGAGATTATAATAATTAATAATTAAATAACATTATTGAGCACTTAGCATATATAAGAAATGGTTCCATGTACTTTACATTTAATTCTCACAATGACATTACAGTAGACACAATTAGCCCTATTTTATGAATGAGGAAACTGAAACACAGAGAATCGAAGTTATCCAGAGTTACAAACTGGCAAGTGATGGAGATGAGGGTTGAGCCCAGATAACCAGGAGTATGGAACAGACTACAGGTGATGTAAAAAGTGATTCATGTAATTTGCATGCCAAGAACTTGTGTCTCTTGGCCTTGATTTTGAAGAAAGAGTGACTTACAGATGATCTAGGTTTAAATTCTAGGCCCTAGAGGCAAAATTGTCATTCCTTAGTCACAGCTTTAAAAGATCCTCCAATAAATGTGGGCTCTTCTTGCCATGCTCATAGCTCAGACTGTAGGTAGAGTCCACTGCAGCCAACCTCCCTAGAAATTTTTAGGAAATGGCAATAACCAGGGAAAATGAACAGTAATTACCTGGCATTAAGTTGAGACCTTTTGTGTGAAAGGCATGTGAAGATAGGCCTTTCAGGGACTTAATGAGCCTTATCACGAGCCTTCAGCTTTTCTGAATGAATTTGGAGGTAATAAAATGTGGGACTTTACTTTCAAACCAAATTATACTGCACTATCATTTTAAAAGACCTTTGGAACAAGTGACTGAAAGTTGTTTTCTCCCTCTTCCCTGAAGATAGGATTAGTTTCTCCTTATTAATGAGAAACCAGAGTAATTTCAGAGGATGGCCAGTAAATAAAAGTATTTAATGAAATGAAACAGAATCTGATTTGTAAAATGAACTCAAAGGAGCACTGCATCCTGCTTGTTATCCAGAGCTTGGTTCCTTCAGAAATGTGGCAACTCCTGACTGATGCCAGGCACTGAGCAGGGCATTGAGTGGCACAAGTGATGCTGTGAGGAACCTGATGGCACAGCTCATAGATTGCAGTTGGACAAGTGGAAGGGAATAATCAGAGCTTTTGAGAAATTCTAGGAGGGTACTATCAGGGAGCTGCCTTGGGGAGTAATGATCGGCCTCCCTAGGTCAAAACACAAGCTCAGTGAGATGACATTTTGCTGAGGCCACCTTGAGCAATCAGTCAGTGCACATGTTTGTGGAAGAATGAGTCCTTTTCAGTGATGATGCATTCAGACTTTCTGTACAGTTTTGTCCCTGTGGCATCCCTATGGCCTCTTACACATTCTCTGTGGTATCTAGGGCCATCCAGGGACTTTTATAGAAAACATGCAGTCACTTTTTCAGACTATATACTCTCTCTTCCAAATCAATTTCTGGCATTGTATCTCATGGCTCTTTTGCTGCAAAAGTAGGGTAATTTTAGTTAACATAGGAAGAATTTCAGGACAGAAATATGCCCTATTTCCCATTCTGTGGTACATTTGATTGAGTAAACTGAATTTAAACAGAAAGCACCTGCCCCTCAAGCAAGATGACCTCTCCTGGGGGAATTAAATCATGTTTCCTATTGCTTAAAAGATGTTGCCGCTCTCGACAAATGTTGAGAGCGACAGAAAGCATCATGGAGTCTACTCTCCCATTGTACTCATCTTTTAAAATACTATAAGAGAATTCATTACCATATAGGCTTTAAGAATAAAATGCTGAAGCTTTCTTTAAAGTTTGCTCATTATGATTTTTGAACTGTAAACTGTCTGGTAAATTTAATTTATATGCAGTTTTATTTAATGTGTAGTGTTGATATTATGATTCATCACTCATTTACTTAATTAGTAACACAACTTTATCAAAAATGTCCAATTTGCACACTGATTTATTCAGTTAAATAAAATTATGTTTGGGGAAGATAAACTCCCCCCCTTAGATTTAAAGCATGCCTTTTGGTTTTTGTTCTTGAAAACCACCAAATATAAACCAGTGAGAATAGCAAGGTGAGCATGTGCTAATATATAGTAAAGAAGGCATCATTTCTCACAGGTACCACTATGTACCATAGTAACTACTTCTCCTGAGAGAGAATGCATTTAAAGACCACTTAATGTGATTTTAATATTGATATTAAGATATAGGATTTGGAGGAATGAAGAGTGACTTCCAGAGGTCATGACTCCTGTTCCTGCTTTAAGGAAAAACCTCCCTAGTCCACCTCAGATTAATTTCATGGTTCTCAACTTGGATAATGAATTTCACCCTGCATGCAGAGCTGTGGACAAGGGCATCCCCAAAGTCAGAGGCTAATTGAGGCACATTCATAGCACATAATTTTTCCTTAAATATTTTGGGGAATTAAGCATGTGTATATTTGTATTAAAATCAGCCCAAATTACATAATGCAGTAGCATGCAAAACTTGCATGGATTTTTAAAATCCTAGACTGGGCTTCAAAAATTGTTTTCATTTGTAGAGAGGTAAGATTAAAGTTGCACCTCACCAGGACCCTAGGATCATTCTCTTCTGTTATTCTGAGCACTTCACTGGAAATGTTTTAAAAACACTAAAAAAATTGATGGGCCATATACCTGTTGTAAATATTGTTTCTGCGATGAAATTCCAAGATTTTCCTCAATCATTCCTTTTATCCTTGTTAGCATATTAAAATGGGTGGGAGAGAGTGAATGATATCACCCAACTGATAAATTCTAAAGTGATTATAAGTGGCTTGATGTATAAAGCCCTTTGGCTGTTTAGAAGATGGTCTTGTCCTGCATAAAATGCCTGTTTCTTGCTTGTGGAATTCTGTTATTGTTTCATTCATGCATCTCTCATATTAACACATTGCCTTTTCCTGTGTTCAGCCCTCTTTTTTCCACGCTCTTTTCTTTCCCACAGTCACAGTGATCAGCCCAGACTTTTCCTCTGAGCTACATGCACTTGTATATGGTTGTCTCCTTATCATCTCCTCTCACCTGTCTCAAGGCATTTTGAAGAATGAATTCTTAGTTAGTGAATGGCACCTCCATCCATCTGTTTACACAAGCCACAAACCTAGGAGTCACTCTAGGTCCCTGCCTTGCCCTCACTCCCCACTCCATTCTATCATTGGGCTATTTCTATTCCATTTTCTGAATATCTCTGGAATCTGTTAATTTCCTTTTCTATCTACTGTTGCCCCTCCTTGTCTGGCCACCATCATCATCATCTTCTTCCTTTCACCAAACAACAAGCCTCTGTCTTCTTTTCTGGCCTCATGACACATACCACTCTCCCTGACTCTGCACCCAAGCCTCCAGTCAGGCTTTCAGTGCCACTGTTGAGCCAGGTTCTTTGTAGATACAGCGTCTCCCCTTTACCTGGTGAATTCCTAGCCCTCTGCAAGGCTTCTGCTTTTTGTCTCTCAGTCTAAGGATGGTTACCTGGTTTTCCAATTGTGATTATATATTTATTATACACAATAGTCAAATATTCTTTCTAATGGTTATATCCCCAGCTCCTTGAGCAGGCATTCAATCATTACCTTTTTAATCTTCACTGGAGGATGTTTTTATTGATGAGAGAGAGAGAGAGAGAGAGAGAGAGAGAGAGAGAGAGAGAGAGAGAGAGAGACAGGTGAGAGAGATACATGGGTTGATGGTCTATTGAATGTGTTCCGACTGGGATGGAATCTGCAACCTAAGTGTGTGGCCTGACAGGGAATTAAACCTGCAAGCAAGCTTTTGGTGAATAGGAGGACACTCCAATATACTGAGCAACCTTGTCAGGGCTCAATAGTTATTATTATTATTTTTAAATTTAAATTCTTTATTGTTGAAAGTATTCCATTCAGTAGTAATTTTTAAATGAAGAGTAGATAATTTGCCACATTACTGCCATGACAGGTTCACATGTGGGTGGGAAGGGAGTTGGTGTATTGGCATATCCACCATGAGTCTACTAGATTAAATTGCTGTTCTTAAGGGGAAAAAACTTTTTTTAGCCCTGGTGTCAAATACAAAGTTGTTTGGACCAAGTGATGTTGAGCCTGGAATGGCAGGCTAGGTTTAAACTATATTAGATGCGTTGGGGAGTTTCTGTCGGTGAAGAGTCCCTGGCCTAGGGATCTCACACCTGCATATCCCTGGCAAGGTAGAGATGAGCATATGCTCCGTGCTTTGCCAAGACTGGAACCACTGGGTTCTTGAGAGAGTAATGGGACTATGCGGGTGGGGTGGAGGAACACTTGAAATAAAACCCACTCCCTACAACTTTGCATTAACAAGACAGGCATCAGGGTCAGAGTTCCAGGCTCCAAGGCAAGTTTCTTTTCACTCATAGCTGACTCTATAATGACGAAGAGTAAGATGATGAAAATAGGTACCATTGATGGGTTTCTTTCTCTCTGAGCCAGCTCCTATGCCAAGCACTCATGTGAAGTAGGTAATATTTTATGGGTGAGGAAACAGGTTGCAGTTACATAACTTGGCCAATGCCTCACAGAAACCTACATGGTTGAGCTGGGATTAGAATCCAGTTCGGACTGACTCCAAAGCTCACAGTAAGACAAATATTAATAAGAGCAAATGTTATTAACAATAATAACATCCTTATTATGTGCCAGATACCAGCTCAGGAATGCACATTTATTTTCTCCTTTTACTTTGATAAACCAGGTGAGAAAACACTTGTTGCTACATTCCTTGGAGTACCGATAATTCAGGATGTTCCACTAGCTAGCATTCCTTATGTCCTGAGTATTCAGTGATAACAATAATAAACTTGAAACAGTATAGGTAGAAAATGGAGAGAGATCCTGAGGAAAGATTGGGTATGATTTCACCTACTCTTAAAACTTCTCTAATATACTTTTGTGCCCACTAGTGTTTATTCTATAACTAGAAGCTCAGTGCATGAAATTTGTGCGTGGAGTGGGAGTGGGGGGTGGGGATGGTATCCCTCAGCCCAACCTGCACCCTTTCCAATCTGGGACCCCTTGAGGGATGTCTGACTGCCTGTTTAGGCCTGCCTAAACGGGCAGTTGGACATCCCTTTCACAATCCATGACTGCTGGCTCGGAACCTCTCACCTGCTGATTGCCCCTAACTGCCCTCCCCTGCCAGGATGGTCCCCACCAACTGTCCTCCCCTGAAGACCTGGGTCCCTCCCAACTGCCCTCCCCTGCAGGCCTGGGTCCCCCCCAACTGCCCTCCCCTGCCAGCCTGGGTCACCCCCAACTGTCCTTCTCTGCCAGTCTGGGTCCCCTCAACTGCCCTCCTCTGCCAGCCTGGTCCCCCCGCAACTGTCCTCCCCTGCAGGCCTGGGTC
>PVJC01037142.1:0-17367 GCA_004026665.1 Murina feae | reverse complement strand
TCTTTAGAAGCAATGGCAGAGTTTTAATTCATTTAATTTATTTGGTTGTTGATTCCCAATATGATAAATACTTTAATCTATTCTTAATTGTTATTTTAAATAGTAAAAAAAAAAAAATTCTTCTGTCTTAAGATTTTCTTATTGTGCAATTTACCTACACCTCAACTGGGATTATTTCCTCAATTGGGAAGAAATGTACATCTGTTTTGAGGGGAGAGTAATAGATGTCTCAGAGTAATCTATTGTACAAATTGTTTGAGGTTTCAGGTTTGCTTTTTTTCTGTCTATTTGTTTATTAAATGGCTTTGAAAGAATTTGTTTGACATGAAATCAAAAGAGGTTTGTGGAAATCGTATTATCTATTTCATGACAATGCATAATGAGCTGCTGAATGAAGGATTAGCTCCTCTGTGGTTGGATAGTTAAAGGGAATGTGAGTTTATTTCATGGTCAGAACACGTTAACTTTGGTGTTCCCTGCATATTTTGACATTCCAAACAGTATTTTTCTTTTGCCACAGATAGCCTCAAAATGCTATATCAAAAATCAAGGTCGCTCTTCAACTTTCTCCTTGGACATATATGTCTATCCAAGAACATTTTCGTGTGTACCAAAAATGCATTGGAGCCATTGCAGGCATCATTTACGCCTTCCTGTGGCCCCATCCATACTTAAATCATCAGCACTTGTTAATCAGCCAGTTATTTCTGGTGAGAGTGTTATCCTCCTCTTTCTAAAGTGTGAACCAGCAGGAATGGATACATGCTGCATGGTAACTGAGAGGTCCCAAGTCAGTGCTCCTGGGGACTGACAAGTGCACACACCCTCACAGGGACTTTAAGAAGGTAATTGAGGTTAAATGAGGTCATAAAGGTGTGCCTTACTCTGATAGGTCTGCTGTTCTTATGAGAAGAAATCTGGAGGGACCTCTCTCTCTTCTTATGCACTGAGAAAACGCCATGGGAGAACGCAGGGAAAAGTTAGCCACCTGCCAACCAGGGAGAGAACCTGACTGGAAACAACCCTGCTGACACCTTGACCTTGGACTCCAGCCTCCAGAACTGTGAGAAAATAAATTTCTGTTCCTTTAACCACCTTGTCTGTAGTATTCTATTGTGGAAGCCCTAGGAGATCAATGTACATGATAAGTAGGCATTGTCTAGATATAGCAACGAGAGAACCTTACCCCTGTAAAATTCCAGTGGAAACTTCTCGTGTAGCCTTTTGTAGAGGGGTTAAAAAACGTAGAATCTATAAAGTGGGCGCAACTCCCTGGGACTCTTCTTTGTGTAGATTCAACAAAACCTGGAGTTGTGTCACTCTTACCACTGGGGCTTACTCTCTGAATCTACCTTCCATTAGCCTCTTACCAGTCAATTGCTGGCAAGTAATTTCTACATGCAGTTTATACAACTGTTTCCTTGTTCAGGTTGCCAAAGATTTGAAAAGAGAGCTTGACTTATGAAACATTTTGAAAAGCTGTCAACTGTAATAGTGTCAACAATAAAAGTAAAGTCAAAATATTAAAAAAAAGCTGTCATAGATAAGGTTTCAAACAATAGCTATGCTTAGTAGATTAACAGATTCATGAGCATAATTGGTTTGGAAAAAAATATAGTCAAATCCCTGACTCCCACTTTCAGCTTTAATTTTTTAGAGAGTGATTGTTTAAAAGCATGTTTATTTATCAACAACTTAAGGAAAATAATTACTACCTGGATGGTGTGGTGGTAAATGAGAATATCACATAAACCACCTATTATAGTATCTGATATGTTGTAAGAAACCCATCAGCACTTGATAGGAATCATTAAGGGAAATGTACAGCAATATACATTATAAGGTATGTGGAGACACATTATTTTCTTCTATTTTGATTATTCTTCTAGCTCTATGTCTGTGTTGTTCTTTTACAATAAGAATTTCAATTAAATTCAAATTTTCTATTGTGACATCAAGGGAAGTACTCTTCTGAAAAAGAAACTAGTGCATTTAGGGACAAAAAGTTAAAAACATATTGAAACCCCAGTATGCATATGTTTTATTATTTTATTTTATCTTTTTAGTACTCAGCCGAGGATATTTTTTCATTGATTTTCAGAGAGAATGGAAAAGACAAATAGAAACATCGATCAATTGGTTGCTTCCTGCACATGCCACCAACCAGAGCCTGGGCCAGGGAGGACCCTGCAACAGAGGTATGACCAGAATCAAACCAGGTACCCTTCAGTCCACAGGGCGACACTCTATCCACTGAGTCAAACCAGCTAGGGCTACACATGTCTTAATTGTGCTACTCAAAAACCAAAACACTGACTCTTATCTTGCCAAACCCTATAACCAATAACTACCAGTTCCTTAGGTAGTATTATTACATATTATTACATTTATATTGTACTAGAGGCCCGATGCATGAAATTCGTGCAAGAATAGGCCTTTCTTCCCCCAGCTGCCAGCACTGGCTTCCCTCTGGCACCCAGGACCCAGGCTTCCCTCCAGCTCCCTAATTAACATATTACACTTTTATTATTATAGATTAAGATCTTAGATTCAATTGAAGATTATGGACAATTAAAATTATAAACAAATAGTCCTATCAATATGGCATCGATGACATTTTCTCCCCATAGCTAGTGTTATTAACTGCAACCATAAGCACCTTAAACTATTTTACTACTTTATCTCATTTTGTTCTTGGATCAAATTTATAATGGGAGTGTTAACTCTATTTAAAACACGAGGGACTAAAATGTAAGAGGGTTTAAATCTTTGCTCAAGTTTCCTATTAGAAGGTAAGGTTGAGAGGAGAACTCCAGACTGTATCTTTCTGATGTCCATGCTCTTTTTACTGCTGTGAAAAAATTTAGATTTGAATTGTATATCTTTTTTAATGTGGACTTTTTCATTGTTTTTGATTCTGTCTTTTGATTTTTATAACTGCCATTGGAGTGCCTCTAAATAGTTCAATTGATTATATATTCAGATGTTAGCTCTTAGGATAGTGATTGCAAAATTCTAGTGTATTAATAACATTTAAATGGTAATAACCATTTGAAATATAGCAAGTTATAATTGAGAAATCTTATTTATAAAATAGGCCTTGGTAGAAAAGCAAAGTTAATGTTTGCATTTCAGGTAAAGGTAATATTTTTAGCATCTGGAATTACAAGTTATACTTAAGTATAAGCGAACCTCAGCTGAGATATGGAGGCAAAGGAGAACTAAAAGGAATTCAATTCCTTTAATTTACTAAAGGTAGGAGATGCATTTTTGCAGAAATTTTCTTCTGTTCAGGTGGTTATTTAAATACAATGTCAAAGATTCCAGATTTTACAAACTTAGATAATTAAAGTAGGTGATGTTAACACCATTAGACTGGGTTCTTTGATGATTAAATATTAAAGTATTCCAAGAGATTCTTTTGTTTTAATCAATAGAAGACTATGAAAAACATGAATTAAGCAAGATATTTTGCCTAGTTTACATGTGATTAACCTTTAAAGGAGAAGAAGGTACTGGCTCAAGTATTTAAAATTAATAAGCTTACATTTTTAAGTCAAAGGAATTTCTTCGCTAGCAATATAAATAGAATATGTATTTTAAATAAAATGTTTCATGGCTTTTAAAAACACCTACTAAAAAATAGATCCTAAATATATATGAAAATATATAAAGCCATGGATTAGATGGACAATTACAGGATTCTAATAGGGTGGTCAGGTAATATACAAGACACCAGCTAAATTTAAATGTCAGATAAACAATGAATAATTATTTAGTATATTTTATGAGCTGAATCCCATCCCCCCACATTCATACATAGAAGCCCCAACTTCCAGTATTTCATAATATGTCTGAGTCTGGAGACAGGGTTTATAAAAAGCAACTAAGTTAATACGAGTTCTTTAGGGTGCACCAATGGGATTGGCGTTCTTATAGGAGGAGAGCATTTGAACACATACATGTACAGAAGGAAGACAGTATAAAAACACAGGGAGAAGCCAGTCATTTACAAGCCAAGGAGAAGAGGTCTTGAAGAAATCAACCCTACAACACCTTGCCTCAGACATCTAGCTCCAGATCTGTGGGAAAATAAAGTTCTCTTGTTTAAGCCACACATTCTATGGTACTGGCAGCCCTAACAAATGAGTACAGTACAATTTAGTATATTTTATATGCTAATTTTAGCAAACCTAATTATGAAAATTTGTCATTGACTAATAGTGTAAACAATATTTGCAAAGGATCAGGCAAGCACATTAGCTTTGGATTATTTTTGTTAATGTTAATGCTTATAGTCCTTTGTCCAAATTCTAATCACACTTTCATACAGGGAGAACTCAGTGTTTTATTAAAAGTATAGCTTATACTTTTGCATGTACAACTTTTAATGTAATGGAAAAAATTCACCTGAATAAGCATTTTTTTAAGAAACATTTCAATGAGTAAAACCCAATGTTACTGTAAATGTTTCCAAATGGAATTACAACATGGTACAGTACTGAAGAAAGTATGTGCCTGAAGATCGTCACAAACCAGACAATGCAACTAAGACATCAGACATTTTCATAACAGATTCCAGGAAACTCAGGGCTAGAAAGACATGTTGGTCACTCTAAAAAGAGTAAAATTCACATACTGAATATCTTTCAAAACTTCTGGATGAATCTTGACATAATTTTAATGTTAGACAATGTGTAGTTCAATTAACAGAATAAAGTGAAACTCTGTTTCAACCAAAGAGGAAATGGAAACAGAACCTTAAGGTAAACTCTGTTCCACATACTCACCATTGTAGACATACTTTTGCCAACCTGCATATATATATATATTCCCCCTCCCCCCCCACCCCGCCCCAGAAAATCTAGGCTAAGTGAAACTTTAGATCTGAGAACAACGATTAGCTTTGAGTTATCCCTTAGACTCAAAAATCTTCCAATTTACTCAGCACATAGCTTCAGGACACAAAACTACCAGAAAAGCTGTAAGTAATATTTCTTAAATCTACTGCTTTCATCGCCTACTCCCCAGGGTAAAAATCTTCACTGACTCCTCACTTATCCTGCCACTGGAGCCTAAATTACCTGATCTTAAGAGCTTTTATAATTTGATTTAATATAATATATCTAACTTAATATCCCACACGAATCCATTATACTCTAGCCTTGCCAGTTTTACCACTACCCCATGAGACTGTCACAGAATTTCATGCTTTCTTTTGCCTAATTTGTCATTCAATCTGCAGTTCTTCTCACCTACACTTTTTTTTCCCAACTCTTTAAATTTCAACATCTTTCTAGGTTCTTCCTGAGCCTCAGCATCTCAAAAAAAAAAGTAAAAAAAAAAGTGCTCGCCATGACTGGTTTTCCCAATGGTTAGAGTGTTGGTCTGATAACTGAAAGGTCACACCTCAGTTCGAGTCAAGGGCATGTACCATGGACACAAATTCAATCCATGCCTAATAACTGGGACAGCAAATCAGTCTCTCTCTCTCTCTCTCTCTCTCTCTCTCTCTCTCTCTCTCTCTCATTGTTAATCCTCACCCAAGGGTATTTTCCTATTGATTTTTAGAAAGAGTGGAAGGGAGAGAGAGAGAGAGAGAGAAACATTGATGTCAGAGCGACACATCAATTCGTTGCTTCCTGCAAGCACCTGACCAGGGCCAGGGAACCTGCAACCAAGGTACGTGCCCTTGACCTGAATCAAACCCAGAAACATCAGTCCTCAGGCCCACACTCTACAAATGAGACAAATTGGCTGGGGCTCTCTTTCCCTCTTAAAAGCTCAAATTTTAAAAATATAAAATAAAGAATATGGAGATATTTCTAAATTTACAATACCTTGCATAATACAGTGAATTCTGATAAAAAATCGCTTTGGGTAATTTAAGTGATGTACAACTATAATGAAAACTAGAGGCCCAGTGCACAAAAATTTGTGCACTAAGGGAAGGGGGCGGGGGGTCCCTCAGCCTGGCCTGTGCCCTCTCACAGTCTGGGACCCCCTCCAGGGATGTCCACCTGCTGGCTTATGCCTGCTCCCTGGATGATGAGGCCTAAGCTGGCAGTCAGACATTACACTGGCAGCCCAGGAGCCCTTGGGGGATGTCCACTTGCCAGTGGGGAGCAGGCCTAAGCTGCAGTCAGATATCCTTAGTGCTGCTGAGGAGGCAGGAGAGGCTCCAACCACCACCACTATACTGGCAGCTGTCAGCCTGGCTTGTGGCTGAGCAGAGCTCCCCCTGTGGGAGTGTATCTCCAACACTGAACATCTGTCCCCTGGTGGTCATAGTGACCAGTCATTCCCAGTGGTTCTGCTGTTAGGGTCAATTTGTATATTACCCTTTTATTATATAGGATAGAGGCCTGGTGCATGGGTGGGGGCTGGCTGGTTTGCCCTGAAGGGTGTTCCAGATCAGGGTGGGGGTTTTGCTGGAGCTCCTGGCCAGCCTGGGTGAGGGGCTGAGGGCTGTTTTCAGACTGGCAACATCCTCTTCAGGGTGGAGGGGGTCCTGCTTCGGTGCCTGGCCAGCCTGGGTGAGTGGCTGATGGCTGTTTTCAAGATGTACACATCCCCTTCAGGGTGGGGGGTCCTGCTGGGATGCTTGGCTAGTCTGGGTGAGGCTGTTTGCAGCCTGGCCATTGGCCCCCAGTGACCCAAGCTCCCAGTGAGGCTGGCTGGAAGCAGGTATCTGGGGATTATTTATATTCTATAATTGAAACTTTGTTGCCTTGTCAAGGCAGGCAGCTTCCTCCATCACTGGGGCAATGAAACCTCCTGTTTCCTCTAGCTCCGTTGCTGCTGGCCGCATCTTAGTTGGGTTAATTTGAATACAGTCACTCTGATTGGCTGGTGGGCGTGGCTTGGGCTGTAGCAGAGTGACACAATTAACATATTACTCTTTTATTAGATTAGATAGATAATTAAAAATTATTGGTGTTCAGCTCTTGAAGAAATGACCACATTTTATAAATTCATTATGAAATATTGTCTCTATTTAAACCTCTAATTAAAAAACATTCCTGATTAACACTAAGATAGCCATATATAGATATTGGGGAAAAAAGCTCTTGTTAATAATGAAATTAATGATAAAATTAACAAACAATTTCATTACATATTTTGGAAAAGGTCAATCAGTCAACATATATTGATTAAAATATCTGTGTTCCAGAATGTGGATTATAAGGGAAGTTTGTGCCATGTTGCCAAAACAGTATAGATATGACCTATGGTTTAATTTTAAATGAAATCTTGCCCTACATGGTTTGGCTCAGTGGACAGAGTATCGGCCTATGGACCAAAGGGTCCTGGGTTCAATTCTGGCCCAAGGCCTGTATCTCAGTTGCAAGCTCCTCCACAGCCCTGGCCCAGGTTGGAGTGCATGCAAGAGGCAACCAAGTGACGTGGTTCTGTCACGTCAACATTTCTGTCTTTCCCTCTCTTTTCCACTCTCTCTAAAAAATAAGTTAAATAAAGTCTTTAGATTAGCAGATTGGGGATAGCATTTAAACCATTTGTATCTATATCTAGACTGTACAAAAATATATTAAAACTCAATGTCAAAACCACAATGAGATAGTACTTAATGGCAATTATGGTGGCTATAATTTAAAAAGCTGATAATTATATGTGTTGACAAGTATATAGAGAAATTGGATACCTGATAAATTGCTGGCAGGGATGCAAAGGTAGCAGCCACGTTGTAGGACATTCTGGCAGTTCTTGTAATGGTTAAACTATGTAACCCAGGAATTCCACTGCTAGGCATATACCCAGGAGAAATCTAAACCTATGTTCCAGCAAAAATGTGCACATGCATATTCATAGCAATATTATGAATAATACCTCCAAAATGTAAATGAGCCAATTGTCCATCCACCAATGAAAGGATACATAAAATGAATTTCCATACAGTGGAATATTTATTTGTCAATAAAAAATGAAATACTGATATATGCTACAACATGGATGACACTTAAAGGTATTATTCTTAGTGAGAAAAACCTAATCACACCCAACCAATTCCATTTATATGAAATATTCAGAATAGGAGACACTACAGAGACAGAAAGTAGGTTGGTGGTAGCCTACAGCTGGGGAAGACATGGGGTTGGGGAGTGATAGCTAAGCAGAGCTGGATATTTTTGGAGGGTTAGGGGCTTTAGGTTAATGGTATTGTCACTCTCAGACTATAATCCTTGCCTTCTTGCCTAATTCAATTTGTTCACCCCTCTTTCATGTCTTTCTGTTAATTATGTCATTTCAAACTTGGTTGTTTCCAACTATGACAGCTATACTTTTTCTAAATTGTTAAGCATTCTGGTCACCTATTAACCAGCTCAGGCCTTGATATTCACAAAATATTCTAAATTGATTATGGTTATGGATATATAACTCGTGAATATACAAAAACCATTGAATGGCACACTTTAAATGGGTAAGTGGTATGATATGTGAATTATATCTTAAACTTGTTAAAAGCTATGTTTGCGTGAATAAAAGACATTTCATCAAAAGTAATTATATCTCAACAGATTGTGTGGCTCAGTGGTTTAGCACCAACCTATGAACCAGCAGGCCACGATACCATTCCCAGACAGGGCACATGCCAGAGTTGTGGGCTTAGTCCACAATGTGGAGGTTGCAGGAGGCAGCTGATGAATGATTCTCTCTCATCATTGATGTTTCTCTCTCTCTCTTTCTATCTCTCTCTCTCTCTTCCTCTCTGAAAGCAATAAAAATATATTTTTAAAAATAATTACATACCATTGGATTTAATATAGGAAACTTTACAATTTAGAATACACTTTTCACATAGCATGGCATAAAATGGTCATTACTAAATAATCAATGACCATACCACACTAAATAGAAAAAAAAAGTAAAATGGCTGTGCCATACCCCAGTTAGTTTAATCATGAGCAGAAAAGAAATGCCAAGTTCAATGAAAATTGACTGAAGTAGTGCAGTTTTTAAAACCAATCATTTTATTCTTCAAGTTCTCAATGTCCTGAGAAATTATAATTCAGTGGGTTTTATTTGTACAAAGGCAGCTAATTTCAGCTTTTCATAGTGAAAATTCATGCCTTGGGGTTTTAGGTAGTTATAAATCCTGGACAATATATTTGTAAGAACGTATACTGGCAGTATGCATGTATTAATATTAATTCTCATCTATAATAATAAAAGAGTAATATACAATTAAACCATCTCTCCAGGATGCCTAAGCCACGCCCACCAGCCAATCAGAGCAGCTGTATGCAAATTAACCCAGCCAAGATGGCGGCCGGCAGGCACGGAGCTAGAGTAAACAGCAGGCTTCCGTTGCAACCACCTGCCTAGGCTGACTGAGCCTCTGCTCACGGTAACAATGTTTCAATTATAGAAGCCACGGAGCTGAAACAAGCAGGAGGCTTCCTTATATGCCTAGGCTTTGGCTCAAAGCAACAGTGTTTCAATTATAGAAGATAAATAAACCCCATAAACCTGATTCCAGCCAGCTTTGCTGGGGCTTTGGATCAATGGATGCTGTGGGCAGCCTGAAAGCCTGAAAACGGCCCGCAATTCCTCACCCAGGCTGGCCAGGTACCCCAGTAGGGACTCAAACCCTGAAGGGATGGTGGGCAGCCTGCAAATGGCCCTCAGCTCCTCACCCAGGCTGCCCAGGTACCCCAGTAGGGACCCAAAACCTGAAGGGACTGTGGGCAGCCTGAAAACGGCCCTCAGCCCATCACTCAGGCTTGCCACACCCCAATGGGTGAGGGTCCACACTGGGGGGCTTGGGCAGCCTGAAAACAGCCATCAGCTCCTCACTAGGCTGGCCAGGCACGCCAGCAGGTGGACATCTCCTGAGAGGTCCCAGACTGCGAGAGGGCACAGGCTGGGCTGAGGGACCCCCCGAGTGCACAAATTTTTGTGTACCAGGCCCCTAGTGCTTCCATTATGGAGAGTAATCATCATTTTCAAAGTTGTCTGTGGTTTGTCATGTGAAGAAATGAGGATCTTGGTAAGCATTCAATAGTGCTTAGAATTTCCCACCAATTGTGATCAGTAAAATAATACAGTGAACATGTTTTTTATAACCCTAAATCACTACAAGTGACTCAGTCTTAGTCTGATATACTTAGTTATTCTCTGCCTATGATTATCATTGATTTAAGACACAAAAGGAATCCAAGTCTCATTACGTCTAGAAGGGATAATTCTATTATTAATAGCATTGTATAAAAATGTATTTTTTTATTCCTATTCTTTTTGTTTTATTGAGTTCTAGATTTCATGTATTTTTTTCCCCAGGAGTTAATATTTTTCAAACACATTAGCTTTACTTAAAATATTCTAGAATTAATCATATATGATACCCTTTCCCTTAGAAAGTCAAGGTGTATAGAATAATTTTATATCTCTCCATAATCCATTAATATATATTGATACCAGTTATAAATTCATACATATATAATATAATCTAATAAAAGAGAAACATGCAAATTTGTGTCATTCCACTACACCCTAAGCCATGCCCACCAGACAATCAGAGTGACTGTATGCAAATTAACCCAACCAAGATGGCTGCTGGCAGCCATGGAACTGGAACAAGCAGGAGGCTTGCTTGCCCCAGTGATGGAGGAAGCCAAGCTTTCAGCCTGCCCTGGCCCACTGTGGCCTCTGCTCAAGGGAACAAAGTTTCAATTATAGAAGATAAATAAATCCCAGAGGCCTGCTTCCAGCCAGCCTTGCTGGGAGCTTGAGTTCCTGGGGGTTGTGGCCAACTTGCAAATAGCCATCACCCCCTCAATCAGGCTGGCCAGGCACTCAAGCAGGATCCCTCCTCCCTGAAGGGGGTGTGACCAGTCTAAAAACAGCTATCATCCCCTCACCCAGGCTGACCAGGCACCCCAGGGAGAACCCCCACCCTGATCTGGGACACCTTTCAGGGCAAACCAGCCAGCCCCCACCCATGCATCAGGCTTCTATCCTATATAATAAAAGGGTAATATGCAAATTGACCCTAACAGCAGAACCACTCGGAATGCCTGGTCACTATGATACACACTGACCACCAGGGGGCAGGTAATCAATGTAGGCGATGCCTCTGATGGTCAGTGCACTCCCACAGGAGGAGCTCTGCTCAGCCACAAGCCAGGTTGACAGCTGCCAGTACAGCAGTGGTGGTGGGGGCCTCTCTTGTCTTTTCAGCAGCGCTAAAGATGTCTGACTACAGCTTAGGCCTGCTCCTGGCTGGCAAGTGGACATCTCCTGAGGGCTCCCAGGCTGCCAGAGTGATGTCTGACTGCCAGCTTAGGCCTGATCTCCCGGGGAGCAGATGTAAGCCAGCAGCTGGACATTCTCCAAGGGTTCCCAGACTGTGAGAGGGCACAGGCTGGGCTGGGCTGTGGGAACCCCCAAAGTGCACAAATTTTTGTGCACCGGGCCTCTGGTCTATATAATAAAAGCCTAAGTGACCATTATGGCTGAACAATCAGAACAATTAGTTGCTATGATGCACACTGACCACCGGGGGCAGATGCTCAATGCAGGAGCTGCCCCCTGGTGGTCAGTGTATTCCCACCAGGGGAGTGTCACTCAGCCAGAAGCTGGGCTCATGGCTGAGGAGCACAGTGGTGGTGGTGGGAAACTCTTCTGCCTCTAAAGCAGTGCTAAGGAGCAGTGAGCCAAGAGGTAAGGAGCAAACAGGTGGGTAATAAAGAGCAAGGGATCCTGGATTGTGAAAAGGATGTCCACTTGTGAGGATTGGTCCTAAGCCAGCAGGCAGACATCCCTGAGAGGTCCCAGACTATGAGAGGGCACAGGCGTTCTGAGGGACACCTTCCCTCTCCCCTCCTGCCATGCACAAATTTCATTCACTGGGCCTCTAATTTACATACATAATTATTATTAATATTTGGACTTAAATTTGTTTTCATTATTTTCATTTTTATTATATTTTGTCTTATTTTTCTTTGGCCACAATAGTTTTGCCAAGTTGATTTTTTAAAGGATGATGTATTCATACATACTCTTATTTTCAGTAGTCAAAAAATGTCTATATTATACTTTGTTCATTAATGAAAATTTCCTAGCTATGGAATTTCATGTATAAAGAATTCTTATAGCATTTCAAAAATGTTGTCACATTTCTCTTTGTGTCACATATTGCTGATAAAAAATATAATACAGATAGTCTCTTTTGCGTTTTATAATTGATAATTTGTCCTTAACTCTTGTAGCTATTAGATATTTATTGTTCGTCTCAATGTTTTTAATATTCACTACATTGTGTCAATGTATATGTTTTTCTTTTTGTTCCCACTTCATAATTCCTCAAGTGCTCAACACTTGCTGCATTTTCTCATGAAATCTTGCATTTTTCAATTCTAGAAAATTTTTAATTATCAATTTTTTTCCACATGTTTTACTGTTCTGAAATTTTATTAGGTGAATATTGCAACTCTGGCTTGCTGGAAGTCTCTTGATTTTACCTGCACATATATTTTAGGAAGTAGTTCCTTCCTTTGTCTTTCTGAGTCTTTTTGCAAAACCTGTTCAGATGGTTACACTGAGTCTTTTCTTTGCATGTAAGTTATCCCATTGTTACCCTCTTCTCTTTCATCATTTATCTTAAGTATTTGTCATGTTGGACTGTGCTCTTCTCTGCAATATAATTTTACATGCATTTGAGACATTGGTGATTTCCTGTTATGTGGAGGGAGATCCTTAGCATTCCCAAATTGGGATAAATCCAGCTTTATACTGAGCTTCAATCACTTCTGTTTCATTGTCAGCAGAAGTGCATTCCTTAATATTCTGATGCAAACTAATCGAACATAGCATCCTAAGAGTTGAATTATTTCTATAGCATCTCCCCCAAATGGATTTTAAAACTACTTACAAGATGCCAAGGGTCTTTGTGAGATATAAAACCAAGGTTTAATACTTACTTGGAGATTTAATAAAATAGCCAGGACATAAAGAAAAGCAACTCTACCATTAAAGTATTGCTTGGCATCCAGAGTATACAGATTCTATTATACTGAATGTTTTATTTTTGCTTAGTCTAAAGGCCAAAATAACAAAGAGTGTCTGGCTTTCACATGTACTTTGAGATATTAGTCTTTTTATACTTGTTCACACTCACCTAAGAGTACCGTTTCAGATGTGCTGTTGCTCCATTTAACTTCTTTACTTGCCAAAAACATATGAGACCTAATGGTCTCTTGTAAAATGCATACAGGTTTTTTGTCTGTTAGAAGAGAATAAAGACAAGTGAAAACAACTACACTAAATGATACAATATAAAATACAAATTTTCCATTTTTCAAGACCTAATTGAAAGATGCAGGATGTATTGAACAGCCGCCGCATACTTTGAAAAAAAATTCTCTAAACAGACAACACTTTAAAGTTTAAGGCATATGTTAGTGCATGGGGGGGGGGGTCCTATGTGCCAACAACTACAATCATAGTTCTGTTTGGGACACTTTCTTTGGACTTAATCACAAATAATTTAAATTTTTCAGCTTTAATAGTCATGTTACACCATTAAAACTCTTCCCAAAAAACGTTATCAATACAAGAGATTGTCTGGGAGCAAAATAATTATTTCAGGGGCTTTAGCAGTCAGTATAATGCTTCTCCAATTGGCTTTCTCCTCCTCCAAGGTTGACTTTGATATTTTGGTTTACAGAATTTCTCCTTTTAATCATTATCTCCTTAGTTTTGAGAATCTGTAGCCACTTCCAAATTAAAATTTTACTTATTTCTGAACTATCTTTGTATGCCCTTTTGTTCCTGATTTCAAATGACCCAATTATTTACTGAAGTCATTTCTTAATTGCAGTGCCTTGTCAAATGCAGCTAATAGCATACACCAATGGCCATTATCATTCTGATGTCCTATGTCTTTTCTAACCACTACAACATCATTAATTCTCTCTACTCTGACTTTCAAACTATCTCAGGTGATTGCTTCATTAAATGTGTTGCTACTACAGAGCATGGATTTCCATTTTTCTGTTTCTTCAACTTTAAATTACTCTCCTTAATATACTGTGGCATGATTAGTTTTGTTGTGTTTTGTTTTCTTTTAAACAGCACCTTTCATATGGTTTTGATTTCTGAATCATGCAGAATAGATTGATTAGATTATGCTGTGATAACAATTAATCCCAAAATCTTAGTTGCTCATACAACACATATTTATATTTTTCTCATTCTACATGTCCATCATAGGTCGACAATACTTGTAATTATGTTACCCAGAGACCAAGGTTGACAGAATCCCAAACACTTTGAGTACTGAGAGTAGCCATGGCAGAGTAAAAAAGAGCCTATGGGTCTCACACTGACAAATCAGTCCTCCATCCCCCTCTCCCAAAAGTGACATGTTTCACTTATGCTCACAAATCTTTGGTTAGAACCAGTCACAGGATCCCACCTGCTCTCAAATAGGGCAGGAAGTAAATTATTATCCTGAGGCAAGAAAGCAGGAGAACTGAAAACATTTGATAACCAGCACGAATGTCAACTATGTGTTCTCTGATGGTCACAAATGCAAAGATCACTTATAGAATAAAAAAAAAATTAATGAAATATGAGCAACATGGATACCACATGAAAACATCTGTTTGGAGCTGAAAGTTCTCCAACCCAGAAAGTAGAAAGTAACATAGTTATGAAATTCATAGAACATTTACAGTTAGATGACAAGTTGAAAGATTCCTGTGGAAATACAAGACAACAATCTAATAGATTAGGAGGTATTTTCACATTCAGGTAGCTCAGAAAACCTGGCCAGTACTAAATAGTGTTCTTTTTTACTGAATGAACACTATGACATCACTGGTAAGAACAGTAGGCAAATGCTCAAAGATGTTGGTCAAGGTGAATACTACCAATTAAAATGGAAATATCAGCTAAAATAGTTAATTTAAAAGATTGAATACAGCTGTAAACTATAGATTATTTAGCTCTTGGTTGTGTTATGTTTCACACACTTGTTAGTTTCCTGGCATAAGAGCTTATACTTTTGTTCCAATTTATATTGAAGATATTTAATAACTTTATTAGATTCTGGAGGCCAGGTGTACGAATTCGTGCACGAGTGGGGTCCTTCTGCCAGGCTGGTGATCAATTGAAGTCTATTGGGGGGCTGACCAGCCAGGGGCAAGGGGTTGTGGGAGATTGGCTGTGGGAGCACACCGACCACCAGGGGGCAGCTCCTACATTGAGCGTCTGCCCCCTGATGGTCAATGCACCTCATAGCAACTGGTCGACCAGTAGTTCTGGTCGTTCTAATCATTTGGTCATAAAGGTCACTTAGGCTTTTTTTTATATATAGATACTATTCTGTGTCTCAATGATTTTGATCTGGTGGCTAGAAAACATCAAGCTATGGAAATAAGTAAGGCCTTCAAGTAATTCAAAAGCTAGTGTGGGAGTAGGAAAAAACATGATGTGATATTAATAGATGTGAATGTGATATTAATACAATGTGATTAGTGTAGAATGAACTGGGTGTTCAGCAGTGAGGAATAGTTTGAAATAATCAGAAAATACTCTCTGCAGGATAATATTTTATGGTGAAATTGAGGAATGGATATGATGGCAATCCTATATTAGGAAAGAAGATCAAAGACAAAGGGACAAAGAAGCATTTTAGAGGATAGGGAAATAGTGAGTGAGTTAGCTAGGCTATGGAGAGAAGCAAATCTAAGTAAGCACAAATACCAAAAAAAAAAAAAAATGCATAAAATGACAGAAAGGCCTGTCCTCTTTGCTCAAGATCTGAAAAATAATGTTTTATCCTGGCAGCTTTTCTTCGCTACCTAAATCCTCACTGGTTACTCACAAATCTATGAAGCGCTAAAGAATCTGCATCATATAATTCACAATACAATTATGAATGGTGTTGGCTTGTACATGGGTATTTGAATATTTAATTTTTGGTCTTTTGATTACTGAAACTGCCCACAAATTTTCGTATATGCTCCTATTATATAACATAGTATTGACTATAGATTAATTTTTAAACATAAGTTGGAATTGCTATGTAAAATATAATTCAGGGACCACTGTCTAGTTTCTAAAATAAAATTTTATTGGAACACAAGCACATTGTTCATGCACTGTCTATGACTGCCTTTACAGTACAGTGGCAGAGTTGAGTAGTGATGACAGAAGCCACCTGGTCTGCAAGCCAAAATCTTTACTATCTGGACCATAAAGGGAAAAGTTCAACATTTTTGTAATGCATTTATAACTTTGATCAATAATTTAATAAGTATTTTCATGTATATTTTTATTCATATGACCAACACTTTACATTTCACTGTTATAGTTTCTAAAATAAAGTATACATGATCTATTACAAAATACTTTTAATAAGTCTCTTTATTATACAGCTTTTTAGATCATTAGTGTCCAAAGGAAAGATGAGAAACTATTGATCCAACAATTATTTAATGAAAATAATATGTATTTAATATTTAGTTATCTAATTGGAAGATATCAGGATGACCAAGAGCCACTGATGTTTGCTAAAAATATCTCAACTGGAATATTTGAAAATTGCTCTGACTTCAAAAATAAGATTCTATCTAGTCAACATGACATACATTTACTTGATTTTCCTCTAAGGAAAGATAATAAACTTACAAAGAATTTTTTGATTCAGCAAAAAAAAACAAAACAAACAATTTTCTTTTTGTTAGTGCTGCCATTCTTATTGGGTTAAGCATAGCTATAGTAAAGATAAATTACTGGCCTTCAAGGTTCTAGTAAAAATACTAATGTTTAAATTATTCATGGATTCCTAGTAAGATATTTAAAGCACAGTGTTTGGGAAAGGTTAGATTTTCAACACCAAAAATAGTCATAGAAATATTAGAACATTTACTGACGAGGGGTTGCATGGACAGGCTGTACCTAGTATTTGTTTTTTAAATTTTGCTCCAGATTATAATGTGTTAAAACAACACAACATTTTCTTTAAGACTTGAATATTTGATTTTATTTAAATAAAGCACTCTAATGTTGATACCAAAAAGCATACCTGAAGCAATAATGAGTAATAATTATCCATAGTTAATTATAAATTTAAAAAAGCTGGAGTTTTTGACAATAGCATACATAATATAGTGAAAAGTTAAGTGCACAGGCTCTAGAATCAGGTAATCCTAACCTAAAATCCTTGTTCCTTCTCTTTTAGTTGTGTGGCCTGATCAATTTAGCAATCCTTTGAGCTTCAGTTTCTTTGTGTGTAAAATGAAATTAATAATAAGACTAGCTCATTGGTTGATAATTAGGCTTCAATGTGATAATGAGCAGTTGAGAGGTAATAAGCACTAAATGTCTTGTTGTTTACAT